>CAACVS010000434.1:9647-24617 GCA_900660405.1 Pseudo-nitzschia multistriata
TCGCCACGTGCGTGGTGTATGGAGCGACGTGAATTGAGCATCGGGTGGAACAGACGGGTTCAATGAAGTCAGTCATGACACCGCCATCCGGGGAGATCCGTACAACCGGAAAAAAGAAAAAATTAAGGAGGACCAGGTGGGTTCGAATGGGGCTGGGCCTGTCCAGAGGAGGTATGGGGTTGGGGGGAATTCAGGGGTTGAAGTTGTCTACGTCGTCGTAGGTCTTGTTGGGGTCGAAGGTCCAGGCTGCCTGGAATGTGTGTGTTTGGGCTACGTTCTTGGAGATGTTAGTCGCTAAACGCTCGAGGGGGTCCGTGTTATTATGCTGGCTGGTGCCATCTGGGAACAGGATGGCAGTGCTGACCTTTTTCCACACGGGGAAGTAGGTTTGGCAGTTGGGGAGGTATACGCCCATGTAGCGGATACTGGGGAGGTCGTGGTCAGGGAGTGGATCTGTCTTGTATAGGACCAAGGTGGGGAGGAGGTTGGTAGTCTATCTGCCTGGGCAGGGCCAATGACCCGCTCCTCGGGCAAGTGGTTGGCATGCGTGGTGCAGGAGAGGGTCTTTAGACCCATCTGGGTACATAGCCACGTGTTGAGTGAGTTCAGGGGGTCGCTGTTTGCAGTGGGAGCAGCTCCGAATCGCGCACTGTAGTTACTTGGGTCAAGGGGACGTGCATACGTGAACAGGTGCAGTAGTTTGTATGCAACCTTAAAGTTCTGGATGGGCWTGTCCTTTTGGACAAGCATAGAGCAGTTGAGGCCGACGTTGGACTTGGTGTTGTTGAGGTGGTTGGCAATGGTGGTTCCGCGTTTGTTGGGAAAGAAGACGTYGAACTCACGCAAGACRGAGTCTAGGTHGACGTTGACAAAGTTGCTGTTGTGGACCATTTTGCCGTTTTTCTTGTGGTGTTTCACGTTGTGCATGTCCCTACTAGTGGTGGCGAGGGGGGCGGGGAGTTTGGAAGCACGGACAGCCCTGTTGAACAGGCTTGCTGGTTGGGTGCCGCCACYGGTTGGTGCGGTGGGTGTACCCGTCGTGGGTTGTTGGGTGCCTAACCCCCCGAACCCGGTGGTGTGGGTGGGGGTGAAACCGCCAAAGGCTGCTGGTTGGGCAGGGAATGGGCCTTGGCCAGTGTACTGGGCGGTAAAGGGAAATTGGCCTGTCTGGGCACTGTTGTTTGGAGAAACGAAAGGGCCGGGGGTCGAAAAAACTTGGGCGGTAGTCTGGAGWGATTGGGCGCTGGAGGCAATGCTCGCAGCACTGATGTTCAGGCTCTCGTGGGCGGAAAGCATGAGCTTGCTGAGTTTGAGGCGATCCAAGGTGGCGCAATGGYGCTTGCAGGATTCAGTAGTTTTGACAGCCAATGCAAGGTCGGTGACTGATTTGGTGAGGAATGCCAGGAGGAATTGCAGTTGGGGGGCGTTCAAATGAGCGGAGTTTGCGTGGTGGAATTGAGCGAACCTCTGGTGGAGTCGCTGCAGGACATGGTGGATGGCGTCTAGATCGGTGGTGATGTGCGACTGCGTTTCTGTTACAGCTGCAGCCCTGCGGTACAGTGAATCATTGGGAGGCGGTTGGGAGGTCATCGTGTGGGTTGGATCTGTGGGTGTGTACAAATCGAAATTTATGGAGGGGGAGAGAGATGCTTTGTGTGCAGTCTTCTCGTCGGATATGCGTGGGAGTTGTGTGGGTGTTGTTGCAAGCTGCGTGCTGGGACAGAAACGGGTCGTCCGTTTCAAAATTGGTTTTGGTGGAGGAAGGGTGAACCAGTGTGGATGGTTTTGAAATGAGATGTAATCGTGGGCGAGACGCGCATGCGCGCGCGGTTAGTAGCGTTGCACCGGGCGCGCGACTTCGGTGTTTAGTATTTTGTTGTGTTTATGTGACAGTATATGTAAATCGCGTGTATATATTTGCCACGAGTCGCTGTTCCAACGAAGCTGTTTCTTGATGAAGTCGGGGGAGGCTCCAGCTGCCTGTAAGATACAGCAGGCACCKACRCRWATGGAATGGCATGTGAAACGGCCTAGGTCTTTCTTGTCAGTTATGTCGTACACTTCTGTAGCTAGTAGGCGTAGGGCACTATCAACGTCGGCGTCTGTGATGTGACAGACCATCGAGTGTTGGTCACGGTAGACGGCGGTGGGGAGGTGACGTAACTTTGGGGGTACTAGGGTAAGGAAGCGGGTGACGATATTAAGCCAGGGCTCAACAATGTCTAGTTTGGTGTTGTTATCRTTGCGTGAGAAGCCTTTCTTGGTATGTCGTTCACCGTTCTTTTGCCAACGCCACATGATTGTGACGCGCTTGACAGTACCGCGGTGTTTGATGGCATGGTGGTGTGGGATAGTGTTGCCGTTCGCGTTCGTAAAGCTGACATCTCCTAGGGTAAGTGCCACTGGGTCTCCTAGGGGGCTGATAGCATGAGATCTTAGTTTGCGTTTGGTCCTAGTTTGGCACCATTCACTCTTGTGGAATCCTGCCACGAGTCCCACTGTAAACCAGTTGGCGAGGGCGGCGAGGAGCAAGTCAGGAGGGGAGTTGAGGGTCAAGGTGCGGAGGTGTTGCTGCATGTGTAGTGTGAGAGGTTTGCGGCGGTTGGGTATGACTTCGAGACGTCGGGCTTCTTTTAGTACTAGAGTGATTTCTGGGCACAGTGAAGAAGAGTATGGGGAGCGTTTGCGGGCGTCTCGGTCTGTCATTGGGTCGAAATGGAGTAGGAGTGTTGCTGCGTTGTACAAGTACTTGCTAGCAGTAGTAGCACGGATTGTTTTGCAGAACAAGTTGTGGCCTGATAGTAGGTGTCTAGCATACATGGCAAGGACCACGTTGAGGGCTTCTGTGGTGACAGAAGGGAGAATCATAGGAAAAAGCGACGGGTAGAGTCCTTGAACTGTGCACCACCAGAGAAAATGGAGGCGGCGGGTGCGTATTGTCCTAGATTCTTTGGGGGTCGCAGTTGACCCATTTTGGAGTCGGACAAGAAAGTCAATGCCAGGAGCGAGTACAGTTCTGCACTCGGGAGGAAAACAGTCCAGGACRCGAGATGCTTTTGTCGAAGACAAACCTGGTGTAGGAGATGTGGAAAAGGGTGGCGGAAATAAAGGGGGTYGTGAGGGGTAAATAGTTCGTGGGGACGGGAGATAGCGTCTGCCGCGATGTTGTCATCTCCTTTGATGTAGTCAACGGTGCTGCCAACTGGTGCTTGGTACCGGAAGGCTGCCGATAGCATCACAGCACGGCGACCCAAGATGGACTTGGTGGTGCTTTTCATCCACCAAGCTATAGCCGAAGTGTTGTCGCAGGAAGTGCGAAACGTGGGTGCCGGGGGGTAGGAAGTAGGTGAGGCAGCATAGCGGTCGTTGATAATAATGTGACATAGGAGGACTCCTAGGAACTCAAGTGTGTTAATATGGATGAACTCGGGGTCACGCTTGTCTAATTTGGTGCGCTCGTGGGTGCGTTGGCTGTAGGGTATGAAGCAAAAGGTATTGAGGGCGGGTATAGACACGCCAATGCCTGTGTGGGATGCGTCTGTTGTGTTGTTGTCGAAGGCGTATGTCCGTGGGACGAGGTGTCCAATCGGGACTTCGCAGGTCCCGTCACGTTTGAGGTAGTCGACAACTGGCCGGAGGGCAGCGTGGCATTTGGGAGGAATGGCCACGGTTTGGCGGCTGCGCCATATGAAATGGGCCTGCTCGATGGTGTGAAGCCAAGTGTAACGCATGCGGATTTCGGCTGGCCAATCAGTGTGTARGACGGGGGTGGGACGTCTTTTGATGATAGCTTTAGCTCTGTAGTAGGCACTGGATATGCAGTTGCGGAGCAGGTCGCGGAAGAGGAGAAGGTGGCAGGTTCCCCAAGGGAAGTGGGAAAAGGCATTGCCTAGTAGTCCGAGAAGGATAGCGAGGTCTTTTACGGTGGCACATTTGTTGTGGTGTAACCATTTCTCTTGTTTAATGTACATGAGAATTTTTTCACGCCGCCTCGGTGAGAGTTGGATAGTCATCCAGCGCAAATTGACAAGGTAGCCGACAAGGAGACGTTCCTCGGTATATGCAAGATCAAGTTTTTCTTGGGAAAGAATCTTCTCTTGGCACGGATGGTCTATGCCGAAGGTGTCTTCAAGGGCGACAATGCTGGCGGCAGACGTGAGGCAGATTGTGTCAATTATGTCAGCTGAAAAAAGGTCATCAACTTGCATGGGTATGGCTGGTGCGATGCGTGTACGGGGTACACCGGGGATGGGTGTTTCACCATCTGTGTATGCCCCTGTATTGATGTCGTTGCGGTTTGCCTTGGCAATTGTGTGCCAGTCAGATGGTGGTATTTCGGGATCTAGTTGCATGCGCGCGACGTAAGATGCCGCGCAGTGTAAAGTTTTGGTTGGTTCGTGGGACCATAAGTAGCGTGCCTGTTGTATGCGAGCGACTGATATGGGGTCCCAGTTGGAGGGGCAAAAGCAACCACCAAATGATTGGCCAGTCATGAGGCCGACATAACCACAAGCCTGGTAACCGTGCATGGGAACGATTTCTGGGTTGAGTTTGCAGAGGCRRAARGCATTGCAAACATCRTTGTCGAAAATCAGGATGGCTTTGYGTGGGAATGAAATCYGYAGGTTCCATAGCCATACGAGAAAT
Source organism: Pseudo-nitzschia multistriata (assembly GCA_900660405.1). Lineage (NCBI taxonomy): Eukaryota > Bacillariophyta > Bacillariophyceae > Bacillariales > Bacillariaceae > Pseudo-nitzschia > Pseudo-nitzschia multistriata. The sequence goes on from CAACVS010000434.1 coordinate 14,295, forward strand.
CGTTCAAAGGAGCCAGGGAAAGTGACTTCAGGTTTGGTGCGTTTGTTAGTCCAGTCGTTGATGCAGTARGATTCCATGTTGATTCTAAACGAGGCATCGAAGATCTGGCGTGATTTCTTGTAGGGGTTGTTCTTGTCTGCAATGCCAAGTGGGGTGAAGTGCAGGTTGGGGATGAAAATAGCTACRCGGGGGTCAAGGACGATGGTGTTACCTCGTCGAGTGTCCTTGACTAGGGTTTTCATCAGTTCATCATGGTCATTGGCAGCCGAGGTATGGTTGCCATACTGGTAGTAATCCCAGAAATTCTTGTCAGTGGACGATCCTTGGCACACTCTGGGTGAACCGGTTGTAAAAACATGGTGGACTTCACGGAGGGTAATAGGGCCGACACCAAGACGGAGACGGGACATGATCCAGGGAATGTCGCGGTGGGTGGCCAAATGGGGGCCAGCAAGGTATCTGACCAATCGTGGGACATTCATTTGGCATTGGATAAGGGCCGCTGTGGCGAGGCGTATCCGTGATGTGTTGAGGGTTGTCTCGGATGCGAAATTGGTGTAGCTGGCAAATCCACGGACGGGTGTCCGGTCGACATTGGGGTAGTCCTGGGTAAGCACCCGGTAGAGACATACGGGAGAATAGGCTTGGCTCCAAATGTGCAACTCGGGGGTTGACAGGAAGCCGCTGTCATACAAGAAAGGGACRACATGGCGCAAACGAATTTCTCCTGTGAAAGAGATGTTTTTGTGAGGCTTACCGTTAGAGTTATGGAGGACGTCACAGACGTTTGGGTGGAGGGTGCTGGCAAAGACATCTAGTTGCTTAGGGGAAAGTTGCCTAGGGGGGCTGGGAGACAGACTGGGGATAGTGAGGGAGCTAGGCATGGGGGTGACCGGAGTGGGGTGTGGGTTAGGGATAGTGGGTCGTGTGGGTGTATTTGGAGATGGTTTGACAGTGGGGGGTGGGGAGGGGGGGGGCGCTAAAGGAATTGGGAGTATCTGAAGTCATAGGGTATAGGATCTCAGCCGTGGGTTGTGTAATGGGTTCTGTATGTGGGGAGCTGGGGGGTAAAGGGCGTGATGGGCGGAGAGAAAGGGTTATCGTGTAGTCTGGGGGAGGGTGAGCTATAGGGTAACGGGGAGAAATGGGAAGACTATAGTGTTAAACTAACCTCGTGGGCATCTGGCGCCACAGGTGGGGGAGAATTTGACCTTGGGGTTGGATTTGACAAATTTGCACAAGATCTTCTGGTCTTTGTCACTGAGGCGGTCAAAATGGTCGCAGTGGAAAAAGCGGCAGGAAGAGCCATACTTGCAGGCGGCTCCGACGTAGCAGTAGTTGACGCAAAACCAAGCTTTCTTGCGGCCTAGAGGGTCATCACAGCGAGGTTTTGGTTCACCTCGGTTGCCCTTGAAGACAAAGATCGGAGTTGTTGGGGGGTTTGCGGTCATTATCATGGCGGTTGTTATCACGCCTGTTGTTGTCCCGTTTGTTGTTATCACAGTTATCGTCGTTGGAGCGGTCGCGTTTGTGACCAGACACGGTGTCATCGGGGTGAAACCAGGAGTAAGAGGGGGGGACGTCGGGGAAGGGGGAGCCAGTGGTTGCTAATGGTGCACGCTTGACATGGTCATGTAGTTCACGGATAYTGGTYAGGATGGTGGTAAATGGGGATTTGGGGAGGGGGGATGAATTCTTTGCACAGGTGACGAGGTCTGTTTCGTTACCTAGGTTAAAGAAAAGGCCCATGATCTCTTGGTAGAGGGAGATCAGGCAGTGAGGCATGTCGGATCTAGGTTGGAGGTTATGCTCGAGCCATTCCTGTAGTTGTGGGGTACAGTAAAGGGTAGCGAGGTCCTCGATGGCTTTGTACAGGTAGCTGTGTTGGGCTTCCGGTGAAAGGGCGTGGAGGAATGCAAGGAAGTTGTGTCCTGCAGTGGTGATGTCTTGGGGAGACTTCTGGGAGCCTTCWACRAAGATAGTAGTTGAGGCTTGGGTGGTGCGATTCTTCTTGTTGTCTTCGTGGAGGGCTTCACCTTCACGGGTTAGGTTGGTTCGGGTGCGTTGGATGAAGGCCGCGTTGTCCATGGGTACAGGGAGGAAGGCGAAGATTGTGAGAGAGCGATCCAGGATGTCCTTGCTGCGAGCTAGGGGGGTATGCATGACAGTGAAGGATGTAACGATGCGAATGAAAGTGCGATCAAAAGTGCCGCGTCGGAAACGGGTGAAAGGGAGGCGGTTCTTGGCTCGCTGCTCGGCGTTGGCACGTTGGAGGAGGAGGTTAAACTGCTTGGTTAAGTGCATGGAGTTGGAGGAGGAGAAAAGTTGTTGCATTTCGGGGGACAGGGTAGCTGCAACAACGGTCTCTTCACCAGTGATTTCATCGATGTGAGGTCGGGCAAGGGCGGCTCGCCAACTGTTGATTGACAAGTTGTGGCCTGCTGCATCAGAGGTGGATGATGATTTGGCTGTGGTGTCTCTGATCGTGGTGAGTAGTTCGGTGAGGTGAGTGTGGGACAAGTTCGCTTCTGCGGGGCTCGGGGTAGGGTTGGCAGGTAGTGGAAAAAGTCGGGTCGCGCGTTCGAGTTTGCTGAGGATGGATTCCTGTATGTGGGGAGTACATTCAGTATTGGCTGTGGKGTTGGTGGAAAKGGTAGTGGTGAGTGTCGCTTTGGGTGTGAGTGAGTCTGGGGTTAGACTKGAGAGGAGGTCGTGGCCAGCGTTGTTAGGTTGCCAGTTGGATGGGGCAAAAATGGAGTGGTGAGTGTGGAGGGAATAGCCGTCATGGTGTTTAGCAAGGAAACTAATGGCTGTCCACCAGGTAGAGAAACCCGGGTCGTAGGTGCCTGGGGGTAAGGGGGTACCTGCCTTGAGTCCGGTGGGGATGGGACCAAGGGAAGGCCAGAAAAAGGGGATAAGGATAAAATGTGGTAGGGAAGACCCAGTGCCATCGTGCTGGAGGGTGTCGGAGCTGACTTGGGTATCTGGGTTGGAGGCGCTGGCGAAGGTGTCGGGGATTTTGTCGTCGTTAGTCCAAGTACGGAAACCGTCAAGGGAGGACTTGGGTGCAATGCTCAGAACGACACTGTCCAAAGCGGTTGAGGGGAAAATGACGTTAGTCGAGGTGGTGATGTTGTCAGTGTGGGAACCGACGTAGTGGAGGGTGTCGGAGGTRTCAGACCATGGGACGATCGAATGGATGACCTCAAGAGTGAGGTCAGTCGTGAGGTAGGTGTAACGGGGGTGGGGGGAGGAGCGGAGGATGTTCCGAGGTGCGGTGTTACGTGCTGATCCGAGTGTATCTAGGTAGTGTTTGGCGACACGGGTTAGGGAGGGCTCAGGTGAGCCAGGGAGGGAGGAGTAGGTCAGGTGACCATGGGTGAGGCAYTGGGCCTGGAGCTTGGTAAGTTGGGTGATAGACATCGTGGGATTTTTGGAAGTGAGAAAATTTGGTTTATGGGGGGAAGATTGGGTGTGGGAGGATAGGACTCGAGTGGGTTTGTGTTGTTGTAACAGTGGTGGGGTTGAGTTGGGATATGTAGGGGGTGTGATTCGGCGGTCTTGGGGGCTGAGTCGCGTTGTGGGGAGCGCGTGTGTGGTTGGGGAAGGGGGTCATGTGTGAATGGTTAGTGGGGCACGTGAGAGTGGTCATTGTGAGGAGTCATGGTGACTACACAGTGGTGTGGAGTCGTTGGTTGTATGGGGTGGTAGGTATATCGGTTGGTGTGGCTCCTTCTTGGTTCTATTGAGGGGGAAAGGAGACAAGGGTATTAGGTGTGGGGGGATCACTGGGGGTGTCCTAGTAGGGACGATGGTGTGATTCGGGTATGGGTGTGGTTGTGGTTGGGCGTCTTAATAGAGACAGTACATTGGGGTTCGTCGGACAGGCCAGGAGATAAGGGCTGGCGAGTGCGAGGAAAGGGTAACCTACGGGCCAAGGGGGTAGGGTGCCGGATAAATGGATCGGGCGGGGTTGTCATTCTCTAGGGAAAATGACGGGGGGGGGGCGGTTACAGTAGTCAAGTGACTGCTGGGACCTAATAGGGGGTTGGCAGACAAGCATGTTGTGAGGCATGGTCGGCGGCGATATGGTGGTCAGCTGGTGGTAAGTCAGCTGGGTGAAAGATAGGGTGTCAGAGGGTATCAGTGTGATATCGTAGCCTGGTTTGAGCTTTGGTGATCCCATTGTCATGCTACCTGGGCATGAGGTAGGAGGGCATCAACAGCTTTGGTGATCCCATTGTCATGCTACCTGGGCATGAGGTAGGAGGGCATCAACTGCTGTTGCACCAGGATTGTGTGTGGCAGCAGATGGAAGCCCTATCGCGATGCCCTCGCAGTAGCCTCAGGTGAGTGTCAGGTGAGGTCGCTGTCACGTGATGTCACGTGAGGCTGCTGTCACGTACTGTGGTACCTACTGGGCCGTACTTAAGGTGCGGCTCATGTAGGTGCCAGGTGGGAGTGACCTCACTACTACGTGAGGTAGTACCMACCTGGGTCGTACGTCAGGTGGCTCTCACCTGGGCTGTAGTACATGCGAGGGCACCCCAGGTGCCCTACCTATGCCCTGGCCCGGTCRTCTCCTGGTCCCCGCGCGGGACGCTGCCTACATACCTACTAGTCCATATCATCGTATCGTCGTATCATATAACCTAGTGTGCTCTGTCGCGGCAYGTGCGGGGGGAGTCGACTGGGCCAGTCACGGGTGGGCCTCGCGTGGGTATCCACACGCGTCCACCGTGGTCTGTCCTGTGTCTTGCCCTGTAAATAACCTAGTTTTTGCACCGTAGTAAGTTGTTTTGGCCGCCGCCATGATTAAAAAAAAAAACAACGGCGGTGGCCGCAACCAATTACTAGTATTTGTACGGGGATTGCCAATAACTTGCCATTATGGGGCCCGTACGTACTTGGTAGCTCTAGATACAACAGTCACGACAGGTTTCTCACACCGGATGAAAAATGACACGAGGATCTGTCCTACCGGTAGGAAAACAACTTGACTAGGGCAAGAAACCAAAGTTTTCCATTTCCCACGCGTAATTGTTCAATCCAAAATAGAGAAGAAAGGACGGGAGGGTCGAGATGTCAGACACCCAGAATTTTCGCCGGAGTTCCCAACGGAGGAGAAGGCGCCCGCCCGCACCCGAACTCTTCAAGCAGAATTTTCTCCGGAGACAACGAACGCGTTCCGACGTGGGTCTCGTGGTGATTGGCTACCTAGCGTTGATATCTTTCGCGCTATGGTCGGAATGGGACTCTCGGGAACAGCTGCACGATTCGATCAATACCGGAGGTAATAGAGGAAGAGGGAGATCCGCTGGAAGGTCCGCGCTCAACAACCAACTGTCGGAGTTCAAGCAAGAGCGAAAGGAAAAAGCAGCGACAAACTCTGGAAAACGGCGATGGGAGAAACTCCAGTACAAACTGCAGCGCGTCTTCAGAGGCGAGGGGTTCGAAACGAACGAAACCCGCTACCGGCACCGGCCACTCTGGGAAATGTCTGAATTCTTGCCGCCCTGGATGAAAGAGTACTTTGCCTGGCACCGAGAAAAACGCCAAACGCTAACGGAAGACTTTTGGCGCGGCAATGCACCCGGCAAGAACCGCACGGTTTCCAGTCTCAGGTTCCTGGTCGTCCAGTGCCTGCCACGCGACCACGGTTCTTCCGGTGGTGGACCAACCCTCCCGTCCTGCGGGAGCCTCTCGGAGCGCCTGTCGCTTCTTCCGTACTGGCTGCGAGTTGCCCACGAAATGGACCGCGTCTTGTTTCTACACTGGGCGGCTCCTACCGACCTTTCCGACTTTCTGGAGCCCCCGGTGGGCGGTTGCGACTGGAGGGCCCCGCTGTGGATGAGGCACTGGCTCGGAGACAATCAGGAGGGCGTCCTGATCCGGGACGACTCGCGGTTGTTGTCGGGCGATCTCGATTATTTTCGATCGCTGGCCGGCGAACCGCTCGTAAGAGTTCAATTGAGGTCCACCCCGGAACTTGAAGAGCGATACAACGATCTGCGGGATGTTTCCATTCCGGAGCAAGCGACCCTCGAGGCGGTCTTCCACGACGTGTGGAGAACGTTTTTCGTGCCTTCCGAGCACATTCAGAAATCGATCGAAAACACATATCGCGACAACGGCATGGTTTCGGGAGAGTATGTTTCGATCGATCTTACTGCCAATTCAAGAAGTATCTTGGCAAACTCATCGACATCGCTGCTAGAGGCTACAGAAGGAGAGCAAGCTTTGATCGAACACGCAAACCGAGTTGTGGAATGCGCCTGCAAGCTTCGTGGAGGGGGGCCCTTTCTGGCAGTTTCCAGCAATCTTGATATGACTCGAGCCCTTCAATCGCACAAGTCGATACGGCGAATGCCCGTATTTGCGCGGTACAAGACGAGAAATCGGCGCGAACGGAGAAAGAACCGCGACCGGGCCAAGGAATTGCTTCCTCAACCTTTGATGGATTTCGATTCGACGGGCGATTCGGCTCGGCTTCCGGACCCATACTACGACGTCTTTGTAAATCTCTTCCTCATGTCAATGGGCCATGGAGTCGTGACATCCGATAGCAGAGGCGTTAAGACACTGAGTCGCTTGGCAAACTGGATTGGATATGACTCGAGTCGATACAATCTGTACACCCCCACCGGCTGCGTCCCCATCGGTTCGAGTCCGCCATCCGTGGGTGCAACAGAAATTCATGACAGAAGGACCATCCCCGAATCAATTCAACACTATTTCAGCACAGAAATGATGATAGATGGATTGGATCATGGAGGGATGCTCACCAGTCACCACCACGAAGACCAGCAAGAACTACAGCACTCGCTTGAGACCTCGGGAAAGTCGCGGCCGGAATCAAACCTCCCGCAATGGATGGAGGAATATTTTGAGTGGCATAGATCCACAAAAAAAGAACTTGATAGATCCAATTGGAAGAATACAAAATACCTTGTTTTGGTGTGCTTGGAAACTCATTCAAAATGCGGCGGGATCAGTGACCGCCTGAAGCCTCTCCCGATGGTCGTTTGGGAAGCCTTCCATAGCCAACGGCTTTTGTTGATACTGTGGGATCGTCCCAAACCGTTGGAAGAATGGCTTATTCCGCCGGATTACCACCAGGGCGGCATCGATTGGATCGTGCCGTCGTTCCTGAAGGAAAAAATGGGTAAGTTGACTTTTGCTCGCGGGGCTGACGCAAGAAGCTGGGAGGAAGGAAAAACGCTGCGCGAAACCAAGACGAACAAGACCCTTGTTACATACCAGATTCAGAAATCCGACGCCGGCGAAAAAATCTTTTTCGAGGAGCAACAGCTCTACGCGAAAAATTGTACCGGTGCCAACGCCGGGAGTTCCTACCGAAGCGTCTTTCGTCACCTGTGGCGACGATTGTTCAGACCCAATCCCCGTTTGGAAGACTTGCTAGAGTCGAAACGGAAGGAGCACGGTTTGGTCAGTGGGCAGTATGCGGCGGTCCATTTGCGGGCTATGTACGGGAATCGGGTGCACCGAGACCCCCAGGAGAGCCTCGAGCTGGCGGTACTGGGCGTGAACTGTGCATCGAATCTCTTCCCGGGAGCCCCCATTTATTTTGCCTCGGACACTTCCTTTGCCGTGGAGGCGGCGCAGGCCTATGCAACACTCCACGGCCTGTCCATTGTGTCCATGGACCGGGATGGCGAGGCCAACACCACTAGCAATAACGGTGCGACCAGGAGCAACCCCATTCATCTGGACAAGGACAAAGACTGGAGGAACCGTCCTGCGTCCGCATACGACGCAACCTTTATCGATCTATACATGCTCGCCGAGAGCCGGTGTGTGGCGTGGAGCAACGGGGGCTACGGGACCTTTGGATCGCTGCTCAGCCACGATCCGGACTGCCAGATGCGTTTCTTCAAGGGGCGAAAAAAGGTCCGGCGCTGCCTCTGGACGAACGAGACCGTGAAACGGCAACCACTCGAACTGCCGAGCATCAACGACATTTCCGTCACTGGGAGCTGATCAGTATATTATTTTTGCATGACCAAGGATATGATATAATCTATGAGACAACCAATCGATTACTCTGCTTTTACTCTTCTTCCTTCCCATGGCAAAATAAACACTGCCGTAGACAGAAACATAAAGACAGGCGGAGTGTACAACTATGGTTTGCCAAGGAGCACATCGTTTGTTTCAATTAGTATAGTATTACAAGTCGGGTGTCCATTCGATCCATTCCAACTCGTCGTCGGGTGCCTGGACCAGTATAGTCATCTTGGGAATGATGATACAGTCGTCCTTGTCCAGCCAACCCTTCTGGGGAACGGAATGCATCTTGTCGATAACTCCCTCCTTGATTCCCTCCACCACCCTCCCAAAATTGGCATCGGCCTCGTAGGGGTTGTGTTTTTGCTGGCTGCCAGGCCCGTGGTTCTTAGTGTTGTCTTTGATAGAAACGTACCAACCCGGGCCGCTGGGCCGCCCGGCGTATCCTGTAGTGTATTTCTTATGGGGGTGCTCGGGGCTGTATTCCTGGAAGGGCATCGACTTGTGGCCCGCAGTGGCTTCGGTCTGGGCGTTGATCTGCAGCACGTGGTCCGCATTCCGGTGAAAGGATCCCGACTTGTAGGTCCGGACCATTTCCATGAAGTAGAAAACGCTGCAAGGGATGAGTGATGGCGGCGCCATTTCGATCACGAAGAATGCCTTCTTCGATTCTCCCTCACCTACAATGACCTCCGGATAGACGAGGTCAACGCGTACGCGGAATCGTTCGTGTTTAGTACCGTAGCCATACCGGTGCTTAAGTAGTTTCAGCGTCGCGGCTTGCAATTTCTTGGTCAGTCTCAGTCCCTCGGGATCGGTTTCCATGAGGACGCCCTCGGTGCTCTTTCGGGCCCGGACTTTCTGGTCCAGTTCTTCTACCTGGAAGGTCAGGTCGAATTCGGTCTGTTTGGAGGTCTTCTCCGGCGGGGTTTCTTTCGTTGCGATCGGCGGGGTCCTTAGTTGCCCCTGGGCCGCGCTTTCGTGTGCTACCAGGTTGTCTTCCCATTTCTCCACCAGGTGCTGAATGTTCTTGCTGAGTTGCGGCGGGTCGTGCGTGTGGATGTATCCCATGATCAGGCCAACAACAGTTAGGGTTGCCACTAAGATCAAGGCGTTTTGGAGAAAGCCCCTGGATTGCCGGTTGATCTTCGATTCCTTTTCGTTGTCGTCGTTATCTTGGTCCATGACGAATGCCTATGCCGTGGTCTTTGCTTCGTTCTGTCCTTATTTTGTTGGGGGTGGTTTGATCGCTCGATCTTTTCCGCAATACTATGCGTTTCATAACAATTGAAATCGGCCTCGAAATAGAGCAAAAAGTAATAATTTCAAGTTCTTAACTTCAATTTGAAGTCATGAATCTTTTGCTCCTACATCATCTGGTCCTTAAAACGAGAACTGGAACTTTCAGCATGAAAATAATTTAAACTGTAACTTTTTTTGAAGGCTATTGTAAAATTATTAACTAAGTGCAGTCGTTCCTCCCTGCTCTTAGCCTGAGTTATTGTAGCCTTGTCTCTCCTTCGTCCGTATTGCTTTTCTAGATGCTTGCCACGGGACATTCTGGGCCTCTTGGTACTGTGGTACCGTATGGTTATATATCTGGGGTCCGGTATTCTATAGATCTAAATGGTCAGATATTCGACCTTTCGTAGTGTTTGCCRAAATTAGGATTTGACTAATGTGATTAGATCTACGTGTAGTGRAATGTGTAATGGTCTTGAGGTATCGAGGTGGCGTTATGRYGCTGTTGACCTATTACTGTTTTGCGACTGGTTTTCCTCCATTGGAACACCTACTTGTTTGGTGGTAGGCCCATTGTGTTCAGCGTCTCTGTGGGAATGTGGGGTGTCAGCCCTAGTTCCRGGGTGCAGAGTCGTTGGAGGTGTCGCTGCCCGAGCGGGGTTTCTGATTGGGGCGGCGGCGGAGTTCGTATGCCGCRAGGATGCGAAGTCCTTTGCGGTTCTCAGATTGGCAGGGTTGGGTGCGGTGCCAGACTGGGAAGAGYTTGCTGCCTAGTTTTTTCTGTACGTTGTTGTCCCTGGGGTGCATGAGGTAGTACTTGATCATGTGACCGATGTGGTATGCGTGTTGGACTCGGGTCGCGGTATCAACTTTTTCGCGCCGTGCGACTACAAGGAGGTGGCAGGGTGCGTAGTACAATGCCACAGTAGAGTGGTGGCGGATGTCTCGTGGTACCGTGGATTCTGGGCATTTGTCCTTGTTCATGGCCGTGCATGCTATTTCCAAGAGTACTGGGTTGACCAGGCGGTCCGCGACATCTGCCGTGAGCTCTCC
>CAACVS010000435.1:0-11819 GCA_900660405.1 Pseudo-nitzschia multistriata
CGTATAACTACGTGTTTACAATAAAGAGTGAGTGGATGTGCTGTTTGCTGTCACTCACTATTCACTCGTGATTTACTACGTGGTATTGCCTCACAACTACTACAACGGTTCAAGTACGAGGGCTAGGTAGAAATACTACCACACCGTACGGTGTGATTCAGAGGATGACGAACATTGTGGTGGTCCGAGTAATCGTACCTTAGTTACCGTACCTCTTGCAGTACAAAAGGTACATACGTACATGACTGTTGTTTTTCATTTTTTTTACTACTTAATGCGTTTCGTTATAAAACAAGAAGTTGTATCTGGTACTCGTACTAACTTGTAGTTTATTGTACTGTATTTTCTAACTACAGTACCTCAGCGCAGCACCCAAGATCGAGTCGAACAAGTCACTCGTTTTTCCCCGAGTTGTCGCCTTCAGGTCTTCATCAGTCTATCCCCAAACAAACAACTATGGTGGGAACAAAACTGTTGTGGCAAAAATCACAGATGTTTTACCATTATTTCTTGAAGTATTATTGTTGGCCTTGTTGCTGTTTACAAGCTGAGCAATCAATCGAAACRATTCGAGGCACGTAAAGACTCTCTYTCCTCTACATAACCAACAMAGCGGCCGGCRATATAGATAGTAACATGGCTGAAAAACCTAATGCTGCTCCGGCCGACGACTGGCGAAAGTCCGTGCTCCAGTCCTACCGGAACAACGAGGTTGTTGCAATTGCCAAGGTGTTGGCAGACCTGGAGACATCAGAATCTATAACYCCAACCTCAAAGATGGAATTGGCGTGGCGCTTTGAAGACTCAATTTTCAAGGCAGCGAAATCCCTCCCCGATTACCGCAAAAAGATTGAAAGGAGGCTGAACAAGGTACGAAAAAATTTCAAGCCGAARGCGGAGCCTGCCAAGGCAGAAGGAGCGGACAATACCGATGCAAAAGAGGAACTTAAGAACAAACTCAAGCAGGTCTATGGAAATGAACTTCGCTACATTGCCTACAATKCGGACGCTGCTCTGGAGGACCTTAGGCTCAAGTTGGGTCCAGAAAAGGCCAATAAGCTCAAGGAGCACACGGATTCCTGTGAAGACTGGGCCGTTGACCTAGGAGTTCTCTCGGAGGAAGAACTGGCCGATATTCKTAAAAAAAGAGGCAACACGGAAGAAAATATGCGGYGCAAACSATCGAGTCAGTCGCTCTCCTTTTCGCAGCTACAGMGAATAGAACAGCACTTGCAAGCCCGRGTCAAGAACATTCGATCCTACGTAGTCAAGCACGCCGATCCGCACCGATTCATGCAGGAGACCCTCCTGAGTAGGGACGTGACATTTTCGAAGCACGCAGCTGCTGGCAACATGCTTCGAGATGTTTTGAGGGGGATGATCAGCACCCAAAAGGATAAACTTCAACAGGCATCGGATGCTACCAGTGATAGAACAACCGCGGCTGTTTCTACTAGCAGAGAGAACGACGAAGATCCTTTGATAGTTCTYCAAAAGGCGCTAGAAAAAGCMCTTGTCGGAGTCCCTCCACCGACCCGACAGGATTCCCGACAGCTCGAGGCAAGTTTGAGGCACCTGGATAAAATGCGAGCCGCTTCCACGGCCATGATGAACTACTGGCTMCTTCCGGGGGACCAGCGMCTAACATCCGCCCCAAGGGAATCTTTGGAAAAGRTATTTGAGGTGATCGACGATGGGATGGAGTTTGTGCTGGAGGCTGTGAAGAAACTYGAACAGCAAAAAAGAAACAAGCCTGGATTAAGCAGCAGCTTGAGAGAGAAGGRTACTATTGRCGAAGGAACAACAAAAGTATCCCTTCAAGATGCTTGGTCGAAAACTATTGAGTTGCCCTCGAATGCACCGATTGTTGTCGATGATGAGAGCACAGGTTCTAGTAGTAACAAAAGACCTCGAACTAATTCCTTCCGACCKTATTACAAAACCCGAATACTCTTTCGCCCGAACCGAAGAACACCGCCGCAACTATTGGCTGCGATACGGAGAAAGGGAGCACATCTAAAGCTAGCCAATTCTGGTGACACGAACGCCATACATCTGGTCTTGGACTTTGAWACAGCCTTTTCTATGACCATTTACTTCTCGCCGCTCACGGTGACCTTGCGGGCCAAAGCTGTCAAGGAAGCCACAAGTGGCAACGACACCAATAGCGAAGGTCCCACGGCAACCTGGCATCATCTATCTCACGGACTTACACCGTGGGGATCCACCCTCGACAGCAGCGATTTTCTCCACCGACGGCGAGACAGAGAAGAGCAGAAACTCAGTGTGTGGGGCGTGACGGGGAGCTACGATGATATTGGTCGGGTAGTTGAAGAACGCCTCCGGGATGCCTCCACGCATGCTACTTCTGTCCTRCGACAATGCTTTCGGAACAAGGTCGAGGACAAGACTATTGATTACGAAGTAGAGCTTCTGGAGGGAAGCGCCCTTTTGGAGTTTTTACGACTATCCCGCTCCACCTACACGCCCCACTGGGAGGACAAGGATMTTTGAGTTCGCATACCAGCAGAAGAATCTAGTGCACGAAAAGATTTGACGTCTAACGAATAGAATAACCTTTTCTCAATTAGAGGAATAGCTTGCTTGTGAAGATTCATTGATTTTTGAAATAGAACTTTTGCGAACAAGATGAGATGAGACTAGCACACCTTGCCTCCTGCCAATAGAATCACAATAAAACATAAAATCCCTTGGAATTGAGAACAATGTCGACGTAGGCATCTTTATRATTTGGTTCAATTTTATTATCCCCCTGAGAATAGTTATATCGTCTCTGATAACTTCTACTACAGTGAAGTCCCCCTAGCCCCCACCCTTCCCACGCATTCTATCAAAATTGATCGAAGATAGACATCATCAACAGATTATTCCTTGAAGCTATATTCATCGAACGGCAAAGTATCTCTTCTTTCAGGAACTTCATCGAACGGAGATGATGAGGCACCAACAACCCCAGGATGCACCTCGGAGGATCTCGGAAAGGTCGTGGTCTGCTGTTGATAGGYGTTCGGAATTAATTTATTCGGTATTTCCTTTGCGTTATATTCCTGCTCCGTTTGCTGGTGCGGTGTAACGACTTCCCTAGATTTGATYTGTGCCACCTTTCTCTCTTGAATACTCATTTCTCGCAGCTCCATCATTTGGTGTTGTAGAAGTYTGCGTATATCGCTAATTYCCCGATCACTACTCGTACTGTCACGGCTTTCGATATCAATCTTGCCCTGCTGTAAAAACGATGAATCACTCGATTGTACATTAGATATGTCTCTGACGCTTTTGCTTGTTCTGGTGCCAACGCTGTCGTCACGATTGTCTGCATCCGAAGCACTATTTCGCATGGATAGAGACATCGATGGATCACGCATATTTTGATCTTCGTCTCGATCACCATCATCATGGGGTTGTGGCGCACGAGAAATCTTACWCTCTGGAAATTTCCTCGATACACCGATTACTGATTTTACAGTACTCCTGTCGATAGTATCCGGAGAGTTTATTCCCTCAAGGTACCTACTGAATTCGTCCTTGAAAAGTTTTAAGCTTTTATGGGCACTCGATTCATTGTCGCTTTTAAATCGTTTGTCAAGATTATCGAACCTCATCTCAATAGAAGTGGTGTGCTCGCTAATTTCCAACATTTTTGTAAATGAACGCGAYGGTGTCCTCTCTTCGTCMCCTTTGTACTGCTCGGATTCGTCGTCTCGGAAGTCGGAGTTGGACTCTTCAATGTTGTCGTGAATTTCAGAGGAAGAGCGATGGCTCATTTCCATCTCTGAATCGCCTTCTTCGCTAACACTAAAAAGAGGATAAATATTTGGAGAGTGCTCATCGTCCAATGAAAGAGACYTGCTATCACCATCTTYTTCGATAATTTGTGATGAATTTGAGTTGTCGTCTSGTTGTTCTGACTCGTCACGAAGAGATTGAGTGTGGCGCGGAAGGATGAAGTTTTCGCCTTTGAGTTCAGAACGGGCGTCAGCCCCAACATCGTTGGGCATYGAGTCCTTAAAKTTKGAGACGTCATGATCTTTCGATTCTTTCAGTTGGTCGAGTTCCCCCTTTAGGTCTCTGGCTTCGACTCGCCAAGAAATGATTGCTTCCTTAAACAATGACTTAGATTTTTTTAACTCCATTGCAACTTTTGTTTTGTCCTCATTGCAAGTTTTCAACTCATCTTCAAGTTCTTGAATTCTATTCACGTATTCAGACTTTTGTTGCRTATGGGTGTTGGTTGTATCGTAAGCTGTCTTCTCTGCTGTCTCTAATTTGAGAAGAACAGTATCTCTTTCAGCGGACAAASCTTGGATTCGTTCTTCCATTTGTTTCACCGTACGGTTATAGTCATCCTTTGCCGTGGCAAGCTTCCTCGTCAATACTTCACTTGAGGCAATGCTATCATTTTGAATTCTATGCATTTCGTCTRCAAGCTGCATTCCCCCTGGTCCTTTTTCCAATACTGCTCTCAAGTCATTCTGAGCTTGATCCAGAAGATTTTTCAACCTCGACACCTCTGATCGCAGTTCTTCARTTTCATTTTTGCAAGCTAGTATATCTTTACTATACTGCTCCTTTGATGCTTCAAAATTTATCTTTTCTTTGTGCTGATTCTTTTCTGCCATCTTGAGCATCGTGCTCAATCTTGCTATTCTTTCTCGCAARTGTTCAGGGCTTTCTACTGATTCGTAATGATCGTGCTCAAACTTCTTGAAACTGCCACTCCGGTTTTCAGAGCTTCCACTGCACCGGCAATGTTCGAGRCGTGACTTGTGTAGAGCGAGTTCTCTATTCACCGAGGTCAACTTTTCTCTATATAGCCGKATTGACATATCCAGTTGTTTTAATCTTTCTTTTTCATTTTGCATGATAATCATTTCGTTTTCTTGCGCATTAAGTGACTTTCGAAGGTCTTTGACAACTTGAAGCATTTTACTCCCTTCAGCTTCCTTTTTTAAGATTACGCTCTTCAACTCCGCTAGTCTTGAATCCTTRGACTCTACCTCTGAAATCGCAGAATTGAGTTCAATTTTATTCTTTTTTATTTCGGCGTCGTGTGCATGTTGCTGGGCCTTGTATTGCTCCAACAGCAAAGATTGGTTCGAAATTATATCTTCGTTCTCCGAATTCGATATCTTCGATTCTTCAACGACCCCWTGAAGAGTTCGTATCTCATCCTCTAGATCGAGTATCTTTTCCTCGTATTCTATGAGTACAGCGTATTTAAAATGCCCTTTAATTTTCCTGACTTCGTTGGACATTTCCTCGCAGACTTGTTTATACTCATCGATTTTTGCGTTCAAATCCCGTTTATTTTTCTTCAGCTTGATTACCTCATTCTTTGAAGATTCTAGTGCAGATTTTGAAGCGCTGAGCTCTTTGACACTCATTGTGTATTTCTCGTCTGCGGACCCTAGTTTTCCTTCGARCTCATCTACTGCTTTCAGTAATGAGTCTTTGGTGGCTTCCAGYTCTTCCAATCGAAGATTGCACTTCTCTAGTTCATCCTGTCTTTCACCGGACAATTTTTCATTAACTTTATTTTTTTCCACTTGTTCCAGCAACGAATCTCTTTCACTTACAATATTTTCTAACTCTTCTTTCATTTTWTTTATTTCTTCATCCTTTTCTTTTATTGTCTCGTCGCGGATAGTTTCKGCGTACGCTTCCTTTTCTTTAACGGCTTCCGCCAACATTTCATCTCTTTCTTTTGCTAGTTGCTCGCGAATGCTCTTTTCACTTAATTCCTTCTCATCGGCTGCCTTCTCGATAAGTAAGATTGAGTCTTTCGTGAGATCCGTCACTTGATCAGCCAAGAACTGTATTTCTTTTTGCATCTCTTTTTTGACTTCTTCTCGCAYTTGAGATCCGTACTCTTCTTTTTCTTCCTCAAAGCGCGCAATCATACGCTCGTTCTGGGTTGACAACTCGTCGACTCGTTTTATAAAATTCAACTCTTCCTTATCTCTAGTTTCAGAAAAGTTCTTTATCATGGTTTCCGTCTTCTTTTCGTAATGGGCCTCGAGCTCCGCAATTGTTCTTTCGTGATATTGTCCTGCATGGTGTATCTTTTCGCGCAAACGATCAATTTCTTTTTCAAGAACAGGGACTTGATGTTGCACATCCCGCACCTTTTGGTCATCTATTTTTCTCAATYTCGTCAACTCTCTCTCTYTCTCTTTTCCCATTCTATCTTCTAGATCTTTGAAAATTTTCTCCGTCAACTCGATCGTCAATCTCTCTGTGATTTCATCATGCATTTGCTGCCTAGTTTCMTCCRACATTTCCTTCCGCAGAAGGCTCCTCTTTGTGTGCACAATTCTTCGGCTGATTTCGAGCTCAGAATGTAGGGTTTTTATTTCCTCCTCGAGCTTTTGATTTCTTTCCTCCATTTGCTGAAACTTAGCGTCGCAAGAAACTACTTCCTCTAGTAAACCTTCTTTATCCCTTTCGGCCGMCGATAGATCTCGTTCTGATTGGATATCGTTTCTCCGCAGGTTGAGTGCGGTGATTCTTCTACTATCACCACCGTAAGGTTCGCTCTTGTCATTTCGAGAGTCCAACTCCTCGCGCAGTTTATCATTTTCCTTCCTGGCTACCAAGAGGGCCTTTCCCAGTTGCACTTCCTTCCTCCGCAGCTTGTTGCGTTGAATTGTGTGCTTATCAATGTCCTTTTTCAYGGCTTGTGATCTGATGAGCATTTGYACTTCTTTTTCGAGTGTTTTATTTTCAGCAATAACGTCTTGCATCGCATAGTCTTGATCTCTCAAATTTTCCTCGAGAGATTGAATTTTTCTTTTCCACTCAACCAGACAGCGTTTCGTTTCTCGAGCACCTTGAGCCGTTTCTTTCAAAYTTGTGTACTCTTCGAGGTTCTGCTCTAGGTTAGAAGATGCTGTGGCTCCCCGTGTATTGTTTTGTCCCGTTTTTCGAAGGGATGTGTAAAAATCCTCGTCATTCATACTACGGCTTTSCGGAAAGTCATCATGACTCCGATTTTGGCTGATGTCATCTGCGAGTGTGTTCGGATTTCGGATGTTGCTGTTTCTCAGATAWTTCTGCCCGTTTCTTGRCATCGTTCTCTTATCCGAAATAGACTTGACAGAGCTTCCATGACCCGTGGAGCCAGGTTGTTGCCTTCTCAAYGAAGGGGGCTTGATAATGATGGGCTGATYCTCCATCGTTCACTTTCCAAAAACTTTGAAGTGTTGCCCGTTCTCCACTCTTCACGTCTCTGAAAGGAAGATCCTCTATTCTATTGGTCCAGCGTTTTCTTTGGATGGTATCCGATTGGTACTACAGAGTTTCATTGATAAAACCGTATTGTTCATWGCAAAAATCGAGGAATTTGAAGAAGAATTAAACGCAATGTGACACATGATGTTGTACGGTACGGTGCGAAACGGTACGTACTTACTAACGTTACGGCGCAACATCGGCATCATCGCCCTCCCCAACGGTAAAAGGATGAATGAAAAAAGTGGCGATAGCGGCCGTCTTCGATTTTGACAATTTTTAAGCCTTGCTCAACACGCAAGGTGGTCTATTTCACCTCACTTTTTACCGTGTGATGGACAGACGATAAAGTTTTATTTTCGGTAAAACGTCTTCTGAGTAACGTACTATTTTACTTCCTAGTACTACCAGTAGTACTATTCCTACTATTAGAACCACTAGGAGCTGGTACTACTACTAGTACTGCTGGTAGCTCCGTTCCAGCAACTTCTTTTACTTGCAGTAGTAGTAGTATTACTACTACTTGTTCGACTCGTCCACTTACTACTCTTTTTATGACGATAGCCTTCTTCTTTTTCTTGAATCTAACAACAGCAAGAACAACAACAACAAGAAGTAGTACTACTAGTCTACTAGTACTACTACTAGCTAGTAGTACCACTACTAGTAATACTACTAGTAGTAGTACTACTGGTGGCACTAGTGCTCCTTCTTCTTGTCCTGTTGTACTAGGCTAGTACTACTAGTACTTTCTTGTTGTTGTTGTTCTTCTTCTTGTTCTTATACTGCTAGTAGTAGTAGTAGACAGTAGTAGTGCTACTGCTAAGAACCAACAAAATCAAAGTAAGTTTTTGTGGATTTGTTTTTCTTGTTGCTGTTCTTGATGTTCCTCTCCTTTAACAGCATCAACAACAACAACAACAACAACAACAACAACAACAACAACAACAAGGAGGAGGAGGAGGAGGAGGAGGAATACCAACAAGTGATGCTACTGCTGGTGCTAGTACTGGTGCTAGTACTAGTAATAGTAGTACTACTACTAGTAGTACTAGTAGCAGTACTAGTACTAGTTTCAAAAGAATACAACAAGCAGGAGAAGTATAATGTACAAAATTTGTTGAAGTGCTGAAATTTCTATTACTTCACAATCTGTTATTCACTTGAGCACAAAACCTTTGACTTTTTTAAAGCTTCGTAAATAGCAATTTGCATGGYATGAGGTAGACAATTTGACAGGATTATTTGCTCTGCAACTACCAGTAGGACTCCTTGTGGAAAAGAACGCATCAAGAGCCGAATCGAATTTATCCCAGTAGTTTCAATTTGGAGTTGGAAAAACAATCCATACCATTTTTTCGTTTCTGTCAGTATGGGCCATYATGTCAAATTTCAGTTTACTGTAGATGAGGTCTGATTTATAACACGTAGATCTTCATGCCTTCCTCTATACTTCGCACAATAATGTTTTGTATCTCCAAGAATATCGAAATATCTCTGTGCTATCTTAAAAAACTAATTGCCACAATGAAATTTGTTTSCTTATAAATACTACTGAAGATCCGAGAAGGTCTGAGCCAAAATGGTGCTGAGGTGACATCTAATTTCCTGATGCACGAACTGAACGCAATGATTGATTATTCCTTTTMTCTCCAAACACTCATGCGTTGGGCATCGTTGGAAGACCAGCGCAGTTTAGCTTCGAGATTGTTTTCATCAAGTCTTTCGTCACGCTTCCWTTTAGATCTTCGTCACAGAGTCCTCGGTGAACAATACTATCAACGGTATATCCTGGGTAGAATAAGGCATCATCCCTTTCTTCTACTTTTTCYTGCGCAAGTTGTCTCGTCTCTTCTAACTGATCTTCTAGTTGCTCGATCTTTATCCTCTGTTTTTCCATGTATACCGATGCTTCGGATGGATGCTCGATGGCTGTAATTTGTTCTTGAAAATTGRCGCAGCGTCGCGAGGCTACTTTGTATTTGCTTTTCCATARATCTACTTCGTTCTCTGTATGAAACAAMATTTGCTTCAATCTTTCTTCTTTTTCGTTAGAAACAGTCTTGATGTATTCAAGCGCCGACCCATCGATCATTGCATCCGTGACGTCAGTATCCATATCGTGTGCACGTTCCACACAATTCCTTTGTTCCYGCAACATCGCAATCTCCTCTTCGTTCTCCTTTAATTTGAGCTGAGCTCTTTTGTAACACTTCTTGAAGACTTCCATGGCTTCTCGGGCTCTGCTTTCCATTTCTACACATTCAGAATTGGCTGCCCGGAGTGACTTAAGGCTTTCCAGGTCCTTTTCCCTCAATTCCAATATTTCGTTCAGATGATTCTCTAGTTTTCTGATCTGATCTTCCGAACTTCTCAGTTTATCTTGAGCTTCCCACAGCTGCTGTCGAGTTCTCGTKGCCTCTTCGTTRACCTCTTCTACCTCCGTTTGRAGGCCYTGGAGACGCTTACGGAAACGCTTTTTGTAGGCTTCTTCATTTTTTGCCGCAGCCTTTCTACTAGCCTCCTTGTCATCATTCTGATGAAGTCCTACCAATGAGCTCAGAGGCTCCGCAATAGCCGACCAAATCGGATTTTCATCTTCGTTACCACCCATTCTATTTCGACTAACTTTGGATTCGRTGTGACAATCAATTGAAAGCGGTTTCAATTTTTCAAACGACAATAATGTGMAACTGGTTGTCACAGCAAGAGCAGCAATTGGCGAAATGATCCCTGGGCAGAAATCCATATACTACATKAAATGGCTTGTGTCGGCGAATTGAAATGAGSTTCTTTGTATTTGAGCGTTGAACGGAACCAAGAATAACATACTATCTCGGTGTAACGGATGAAAAAATCTTTTCCTGCCGTAGAATCTTTACTTTCGTACCTGTGTTCCCGTGACAATAGTCGCGCACCTTTTGGAGCTTCGTGATCCCACCAAATTTACGATCCGGGATCAACCTGCCGTCCAAGATTTGCGCGCGCGCACAATCACTTTTCTATTTTTTACWGCAGGGAAGTTTTGGGTAGGATTAATGATGCACATGGAAGATCAACGTTGGTCATGATGATACTAGTAGTAGTAGTACTAGTACGACTAGTAGTAGCAGTTCTTCCTGGCCTGGTAAGCAATTTACTAGAATGCCTTTCTGTTGTTGTCATTGAGCCCCCAATAATTTATTCAAAAGACCTAGATTGGTTGCTTGGAGGCCAATGGTGGAAGAAGAAGAAGTCGAAGGTAAGAACACGAGGAGAGTATCATAGTAGTAGTAGTCCTACTACTACTAGTAGTAGTGGTAGTAGTAGTAGCAGTACTAGTAGTAGTACTAGTACTAGTACTTCTTGTTGTTCTTGTTGTTGTGGTGGTTCTTCTTGTACTACTAGTACAACATCACAAATGCAAAAAAATGATATTTTAGCCTAGTAAATATCCTTCAAAATGCAATACAAACCTCCTTTGCTCTGTTCTTATTGTATGTATTCTTACTGGTAATACTGAAATTAAAAATACTACTGCGTAGTATCACCAGTGGCTGCTGCTGGTCCTCCTGGACCTAGTACTATCAACATTCTTTCTTGTTAGTACCACCAGCAGCAGCACTTAAAGGAATATTCTGAAAATTCTTAATATAACTAGTAGTATGATTAACCACATTAACTAGAAGAGGCAGTTTGTTGGCCAGAACCATTACTTCYGCTGACTACTAGAAAGAAGAATGCTCCTAGCTGCTCCTCTGAGGGATGGCACTTCCCTCCAAAGAAGTTTGGTACTAGTAGATTCACGGCCAGATTCTTCTATGTACTATGCTGATAAGCCAATTAAGGCCTGGGACTGGACTCATAGAACATAGAAAGAGTTGGTTCACAGCTTSGATGGATGAGAGCCATGGGCAATTCCTCATAGTAGCAGCAGCACACAGTGAACAMGGAAACAGGTGGAATACTAGTAGATGGTCATAAAAAAGAAAAAGAACAAAAAAAACAAAAGAAAAACAGTGCATTAAACTGACTTGGTCTTGGTGTAGTTGTCACCTTTTGTAATCAATTGTTGTGATATGGATATGTTGTAAAGGTAGAACTGTCAATGGTTGGACAAGGTGTCATAGACAAGTGTATCAATAATAATGCAAGCAGGATGCTGTTTGGATGCAAGGACATCATGGGTAAAGAGACTGGGGATAGATCTAAATGTTTTAGGTTTGGATTTGGTTTGGTGGTGATGTTGTCCAGCACGAATGTTGGAAACAACAACATGATGACCAGAAACTTCTTCCAGTCCATAAACAAATACTGGTGCATGGAGCTCGTGAGGCTGGGGGGGGGGGGGTCTTCTTGAAACTGAGTAAGTAGCATACAGTCCTCTAGGCGGTGTTCTTTGAGGGAAAGATCTTGGTTGAATACTGGTGGGGGCTTGGGTTGGTGCTGTTGCTGTCCAACATGAATGTYCGAAACAACAACATTGGGACCAGAAACTTCTTCCAGTCCATAAAAGATATTGGTCCATCATGGAGCTGAGGCTGGGGAATCTTCTTGAAACTGAGTATGTAGCATAAACTCCAGGTGGT
>CAACVS010000435.1:15014-26180 GCA_900660405.1 Pseudo-nitzschia multistriata
TAGTAGTAGTAGTAGTAGTAGTAGTAGTAGTAGTAGTAGTAGTAGTAGTAGTAGTAATATCATCACCATGTTCAATATTTTTATTGAAGACTTGCTTGTTGCTTCTTTGAAACAACCAGCTTTTGTRGGGTCTATTGYCAATAGAAGAAGCAAAAGAAAATTTGAGACATTTGCTCTGTTATACTTCACCCAAGCTTGGTGGAATGACTACTGGTAGCAATATCATTCAACTTCTCTAAGTCACTGATGGAAGTGCATAGTGCAAGATCAAGTGGCGGAAAATAATTTGATAGTTGTTGTAGGAGGCATCAACAAAATATAGTTTGAAGATGCTGAACATATTGTTATTCAGAAGCTKGTATTTCTTCTGGAAGAAATCTTTATTTTTGGTACAATCCTACAAAGAAATTGAACTTTTGAGAAATATCCCTCCTACTAGTACAAACAAATGTGAAGGGAATGAACATGCAACTACTGCTGTTGTTTTATATCACYTTGTCAAAAGAAGGTTTGAATTTAAGGGGAACCAATTCTCCTTTCTTGAATGGGTTGCCCCAGATTTAGATAATGGTTTTCATGAATTCATTTGTACAAGAAGGGCAACAAATTTTAAGGAAAGATGTGGGCCCTACCAGAACCAATGGGATGTGAAGCCACAACAAAGGCTCCACAGAACTATTTCTGGCAAAAAGAAATATGTAAATGGTGGCAATCACTCATCCTCCAGTGTTAAAATTATTGGATGTTGGTCATAGTTGAATAGGTGTATTGTTCTTCTGATCACTTAATCATTTTTATTTTTATTGTCAACATTTACTCATCACATTAAGTGTGGTAGTCTGATGGATAATCCACACAATGTAACCGAGCACAGCACCGAGCACTGCATGATCAAACTGTTTAAATGAAAATAAATGCATGCATTTGTTGTTGATTACTACTACTAYGATCCTGATAGCTGCATTTGTTTGTTGATTACTACTACTGTASTTGTAGCACCAWYTTCATCTGATGTTTACTCCATTTGTGCTGAAAGTTATGTGGTGTTGAAAATAGTACCATGTGCAAGTTACTGAATTTCAATTTGGCCGTATATCAAATGCTAGATCACTAGTAATCCAATTCAATGTTCAGTGATGAGCGCAGTTCTTGTCAACAAATGTAGYAATGAGGAGTACAACTAGAGTTCTTCCTTGATGTAAGCACTCTGGCACTGTTTAAGCAACCACTGAGGCGCATAAGTGAAAGAATAACCCAAAGCTAAAGATGTTTTCCTTCACACCGAAGTACTAGTAAATTCACCAAATAATAGCAACAATGGAGCTATGAATGGCTGAGAGGATCACGATTATTGATAAATCGAAGGTTGAATAAAATATTATCAAAAGAAGCACGTTCTGACCTATATATTGACTGTTGCGCTTTTTATTACTTGTTTCCGATCAATATCAACCGCTGGGCAGATGCCGCCGTAGCTAGAGGAAAACAAAACCCACGATGCAAGCAATAGCGATAGCACCCTGGATCAGTGCCGGCAGGGCATGGGATGGATCACCACCGAGGAATGCAATCGTTTCCACTCCACCTCGAAACGTAAACAGGAGTGCTCCCGTCAAAGCGGCCTGCTTGACCAACCCACCGCTCTTCAAATCAACGAGTTGGCTATCGATTCCCCCCTCGGACTCAGCCTGTGCGCGTTTCAGGTCCTCGATGGCATCTTCCACGTTCTTGGTTTCCGCATTGACTYTTTCCAGCATTTTTTTCATGTTTCCCTGGGCAACCTCCATCCGCTGTTTGTATTCTTCGGTCTTTTCGAGACTTGCTTTGGAATTCCGTTCGGCCTGTTCCTTGGCAAGCGATGCCTAATAGAAAAACGTTCGTTTGAATACAGCAACAAGAATTGCATTCAGTATGAGGTAAAGACCCTAAAGATTAGACTAGAATGCATCCCGAACGCATTCTGCAAAGCAGGCCGCAAGGGATCGATAAAAAAACTTCTTGTTCGTCGTCACCCAGTCGACGGGGACTGGCCGGGTTCAAAAGTGTTGCATTAGGGAGATTTCGAGAGATCATTCCAATCACAAKTCAAAACCTACCTGTTCCGCGCGAATTTCGTCTAGTTCCTTCAACAAGTCMTCGTTGGCCTTGTCAAAAATCTTCTCGATCTCCGACATGATTTCTTGGTTGTCCAAGAATGATTCTTTGGCGTCTGCTATGTCAACGTTTTGGTTTTGTTGCTTCGCTTCTTGGATGGCCTCCTTGATAGCCTTGTCCATAAATTTTTCCGTGTCGATGGTTGGCAACCCTTCGTCATCGCTGCTATCCGCCATCTCCAGGTCGGTCTTAAAGTCGGCGGCGATCAGGTCTTCCTGGGAGTCCGCCACGTCGAGTTCCGATGCCATGTCCTTATAGAGTTCGACCTCGGATTGGGGAGAGGGGGATTCCMCCGACGACTCGGCATCGRCCTGCGAAAGGATGTCCTTCAGGTTCAATTCATCGATCGCTTTTGCAAACGCCGCGTCCTTTTCTTTCGGTTTGCTCGTGGGTCGCTCCGGATYGTCTTCATCTCCCAGGGATTGAAGGGCCTCGAGTTCTCGAAAGGCATCTTCCATTCCCGCGCCCTTGTTCAATTCGTCATCGTTTCCACCAACATAGAGTCGAACTCCGTTTTGTCGCTTCTTTATTGTGTTGTGTTCTTGTAATGATCGGGGAAAACTCCCGACGTTGCTCCCGGTCGACCGCGTTGACGAAGAAATGTGAAATCCGTCCGACAGAGACAACGCAGTAAGCGCAAGMACGGCAATAAAAATTTCCATAGTCTCCCAGCTGATCCAATTTCGTATCTCAGAGAGTTTTCCAGTATTTCGATCGGCACTGTATCCAAACCCTTCTTATCTTCTTAGACTAYAGTTGTGAGCACCTGCTGTACAAATTGCAACGAAGAACGGTGATCGGTTTTGGTGATGTCATCGCATCAATTTGGASTGCGTGACAATTTTTGRAGATGAGTGAAGAAATTTTACTGCGTTGACTTGAACATGAAGATCTGGCCTTCTGTCCGTATGAGTTTATATAGTTTAAAATCGATGTGACGTGCGACGTTGTCTTTTCGTGATGTGCCGTCATGTTGCTCCGTCTCCCGGTAACGGGGAGCGGATCTCRTGATAATGTTGGAGTTATYGGGTCAGTCAGGYCACTGGACATCCCGACCCCACGCGGTAAATGGACGAGAGACCGCAACGTTTTTGCTTTTGCTTGATTCAACTTACGAGGTCAATAACGTTAAAGAGTTACCTATCCGGGAAGCGCTTGGGTTGACACTCCTGTTGTAGCATTGTGATAGCTTTTTCGTGTTTTTTGGGAAGGGGAATCGATGTCGAGACCTCTCTCTCACTGCGCTTCCACCTTTCCAGCTACGGAATCCCGGAGTACGTGATGTACCAGCAAGAAGCCAAGGAAACTACTGACCATTAMAAAATCATTGAAACCATATTACTACTRGGAGTGCTTTTTTCGAGCWGACAGGATTCATTCTACTGTTTCTAGTTGTTATTTATATTCAGCCAACCTTCTAGTAGACCACTGGAGTATGTTTTTTGTTCCCACCAAATGGAGGATGCAGAGGAAGCTCCTTTTTTTTAATGTGAAAATCATTTTTTTCGTTAAATAAATCTGGTTCAATCAACATTTCTTCGTATTTGTTACATCATCAACATATAAAATCAATATTAGTATATATTAACAGCTCCATGTGACAAATACAACTACTGATCCTCGGCAAGCCATTGTCGCAGTGAAGACGATATAGCCGCRGTATCTTTGTGGTCTGGTCCRAAAATAGCTTTGTACATGTCAAGAGCGTGTTGCAGATGGGACACGGACAACTCGTGGGAATTGGGGGCATCCTTTTGACGGTAAATTGTAGCACATTTGATATGAGCCTTGGCCTTTTCGGTTTGCGAAGCAGAGGGACTGTCGGCCTTAACTTCCTCCAGAAGACTGGTGTAAGCACGCAATGCCCCGTTGCTGTCACCAATYTTCAGCTTGAGAGACCCAATTCGACCCAGGGCAGCGACGAGATGCTTGTGAGCGGTATTTTTGCCCGTCTCCGGTGGTCGAAGAGGATCMCGCTGTAGTTCTGCCAAAGCAGTTTCGTATTGTCGAAGTCCGGCAACGCCTTCCTCGTAACACGATATAGCCTCTCTAAGGTCGCCCTTCTTGGAACGAATCGAGGCAATATTGAGATTGATGAGTGTCACGTCGTAGTTCCATTTGATTTCGAATTCAGGATCACGAATCAATGGAGTTGGTACGGCCATGTACGTTAACTTCGCGGATTCATAATTTTGCAGGGCCGCATCCATTCGTCCATGCTTTGCAAGAAGAATAGCATACGCGTTGATGGTTTTTGCAACAGGCACGGAATGTTCRCCGTAGACAATCTTTCGCATTGAAATGACTTCTTCAAACATTGACTGCGCCTTTTCCATGTCTCCGAGGTCAACCAAGAGCGAGGCCAAACTCTGAGCATTGGCAATAGAATTGTAGTGCAGGGTAGCGTTGCAAGATTCGTATATTCTTGCAGCTTCTGCGAACTTTATCAGAGCAATCCTTGGCTCMGATAGTTTTACCAATGCCCTTGCCGCAGTTTGCAGCGCGTTGGCAACCTACAWAAGGAGCAGATACAATAGACAGAAGTACAAAATGTAAGCGATGTTCGACGGCACTTGATGGCTTTTCGTGTGTCACCTGACACACGCAATGGAACGAAACAACTGAAGAGGGCCAGGCCCGCGACAAGACTCACCCTAGTGTTGTACGCTCCCAGTAATTCCTTGTACAGACCAACTGCTTCTTCCAGCCTCAGCATCGCATCGCGCGGCTGTCGCGACTTCATTAGACCTTCTCCAACCGCCGCAAAACACATCGCCATGCCCAGAGAATCTGGTTTGCTCTCGTTCTTGTTGGCAACCCGGGAAATCTCGTCAATGATGATGCGCGAACCCTCTCGGACGATCGAGTTGACGTCTACCTTCGTGGGAACYGCCTTGCCACGTSCACCCTCCTTTGTGGATTTTCTCGAGATGGTCAGAGTAGCATTTCCCGCCAGGCGACGAAGCTCCTGGAGGTCCGCAACTTGTCGGCTGGTTGCCTCGACAATGCCCAGAGCGTTGGCCCTCCTGCCAATGAAGTGAGGATCAGACAACACCTCTGCCGCCGTAGAGTAGATCTCACAACGGATCAAGTGACCCGGRAAAAAGGTTACAATGTACTCCTCCATCTTGTCACCTCCCGGTATTACGGCAACGTCGATCTGGGATTCTCTGAGAGTRTCYACAATGGACGTTGAATTCGTCATTCCGTCACCCACTTCCAACAACGATGTCAGCACAATCTTGTGCGCTTCGTTGCCCTGGAAGCCCGTGAGCGGGGTCGATCCGTTGGAAAGTTGCTGCACGAARAACCTGAGGGGAGTTTGCCACAGTGTGCTAGATTCGGTACAGATCTTTCTCTCGTCTTCGATCTTTCCGGARAAGGAAGTAAAATCGTCCGTATCCGGAGAAAGACACGGGGTCGATCGCTTGGCCATTTCCTCTGCTACCGACTTCAGCGACTCGTGCATGACCCAGGACTGCTGGGCCTTGTGAATCTGCGCCTCGTCCTCGTCGTCCCAGTCCGAATCGGAATCGTTGTCGTTCGAGGATGCCCTGTTTTGTTTCCTTGCCAGAGAGAGTTTTTGGGCGGCGGTCAGGGCTCTGGAAGCCACWCCGTGGCGGGCGTGCTCCATGAGATTCAGATTTTGGAGCATCGTGACAATGGCGCCGGGGGAAACGTCCTTGGAGGCCTCGTCCGAAGAAATTATCGTTTTGAAAAGTCTCAAGACCACKGAATGGGGAACGCCCCGGCCCGATAGCATCCAGTCGTTATCACGGAACGCCATGGCAAAGGCAACAAAACAACGCCGCAATGCGATGCGCGTGTGGACATCGGCCACGGTGAAGAACGACAAATCTACGACACGGTTTACGGCATTCACAAAACTTCTCAGTTGAGAGGCTTCCTCTAGATTCAACCGGCACTGATGAATCAGGGCCGACCAAGAGGGGGAGTTGATGTTCCAGCTGCGGTTGCTGTGGCGGAGCATGCTYCCGGAAACTCGTACCGCGAGGGGAGAATTTCCGCACCCYTTGACGATCAGCTTGGCCTGGTGAAAGACRGTCGAATTTTTYCCTCCATAGGGACGGCGCCCGGCGGTCGACAAGAGAAGCTTCACGGCCTCCGTCTCGGACAAGATCCGAACAAATACCTCTTGRACCAGACCCGGACCGAGCAGATTGGGAGTCCTGGTGGTCATCAGTATCCGGCTGTGGTATTCGTCGTCCTCGACAAGGGRKTCGGAGTTGCTCCTCCGTTTTTTCTTGGCCTTGTTGGACCGGTTCAGCATTTGGTTGTCAAAGATGAACCACTTGGCGTCTTCGACCCTCCAGACATCRTCCAGACAAATCAACACCTTCTTCTTGGCCAGCAGTCGTCCGAGGTCCTCTTTGATTCCGTCCAGGTCACCTCCCTGAAACCTCCGGCGCGTTTCGGCCAGGGTCGCCAGCCTCTGGCGCTTGCTTTCGTCCTTTGCATTRTTGTTGTTGCTCTTGGCCTCGTTGGCATCGAAACTCGATCCTCTCGAGCTCGAGCGYGCCCCCCCAATCTTGTTGCCGTTGTCGTTTTCGTCCTCCAAAAAGTCGTAATCGGTGCCRAGCAGGCTGTCGTCCGTTGTTTTGACGACGAGCTGTCGATACAGCTCTTCGTACAGCCGGCGAATGTCTCTATCCAGCAGTGGTCCCCTTCCCAAATGAATCCAGGCGATTCCATCCGTGAAGCGTTCGCGAACCTCGACCGTTTGAATGGCGGCCACCGCCAAAATGGTCTTGCCGTTCCCGGCCTTGTCGCCGTGGCGCGATGTGATGGAGGTGACGATGGGGTTCTGTTCCGTCTTGCACTCCTCGTCCGTGTCGCGGGGTCCCGCTCCGTTTAGTTCCAGGAGGCAACTCACGACTTGTTTCATGAGACGGTGGCGGTGWATGTACTCGGTAGGCAGCTTTGGAACGGAAGAGGGGATTTCTGCCTTGGGCCGCCAGTCCGGTTTGAGTGCCGTTAGATCCGAGTCGGTCGAGGACTCCCGGTGCTGTATTTTTTCCATCCGGAGGCCTCGGATGACGTCGACCAGTTCGTCCTTGGGCTGGATGACCGGAGCCTGGGACACGAGTTGCTGCTGGGTCTGTTGGACACCGAAGGAGTTTTGCTCGGCGTTGTCCTGGATGGCAATGGGGGTCGATCCCGAGGTTTGAAAGGACCGCTGGAGGGCCGCCAGGTTTCCCTGGGTGACGGGGGAGGCCGCCGCGAATCCATCTTCCGCCGCATTCCCGTTGCTGTCCATTTCCTGCTCCTTCGACACSGCCCGTTTTCGCAGCTTCGGTGTCGGTGTCGCTCGGCGCGATCGCACTCGTCCCGCCACCGGCAGCAACTGTCGACCCCTTGAAAAGACGCTCCCCTTGCTGCTGGTGTTGCTCACGACGGAAGAACCAGCAATGCTAGAGACGTCGCTGTCCGAATCCGACGACTGGTTTTTCCCGCTGCCATTGTTGCTGCCGCTGGTGGCTTTGTTGGATTCCGTSACGGCCCCGACGGCTCGTTCTACCTTTTCGTTCCAGTTTTTGATGCGATCCATGTCGCGCGCCTCCGTCGGTCGGGGCAGCCGGAAAAAGAGGGTATACCGGCGTTCTCGCCTCACGAGCATGTCTTCCAAGACTTTGTTGCATTTCTTGATGACGTCTCTCAGTCCCTTAAAGGTGGTATCGTCCTTGAGCGCTCCACGAGTGGCGGTGTCTACGGCAACCTCGTCGACCAGTGCCAGCAGCTGCGGTGGGGCAGTCCGAAAGAGAGAGAGAGAGAGAGAGAGAGAGAGAGAGAGAGAGAGGGAAATCCAAGCACAAACAAGCGGCTGAGAAACAAACCGGACCCACGGGAGTTGCAAACGAGGCACCAAAAGCGCGTCACCAATGCATCAAAGCAAACACAACACAACACAACGCAACACACCGCACTCCAATGCGACACAAGACGAGACGAGGTCGGACTTACAAAGTCGATGTTCCCCATGAAATCCCAGAGAATGGTCCGGCCGGCGAATTCCTCGTCGGTCATGACGGTCACGGTTTTCGTTTCTCCCGTCGCCTCGTCGGTGATCTCCTCCTCCTTCTGTGGCTTGGTCGGGGTCTGTCCCACCGCCGTGAAGGCGTCCTTGAGTCCCACCGCCAGCTCGTGAAAGAGCTTGAGGTTGGTGGGCGCCTTGCGGGGGAGCTTSGAGGTGGACCCGGGCGCCTTTTGGTTGTAGTAGCCGTCGGAGCGGCAGGAAGTGACCGTCACCACGGTGGCACGGTTTCGGCGTCCCTCCGACGAGGAGGATTGGTCCGAGGAGGCGTCCGTGTCGGATCCGTCTCCGCCCGGGCGGGAGTCCCGCTTGTGCCGGGAGGACCTGGACCTCGAGAGGGACCGGACCACCCTGCCGATGCGGGAGCCCCTCTTTTCGTCCCGGCCACCCCGCTTGGAGGACTTTCCGGCCCCRCCGGTGGCAATGGAAGCGGCGGCGGCCCCATCGATCTTGGTGCCGCTCGCACTCGCACTCGCGCCGTCCCGGGAAGAGGCCAGGGACGAGGACGACGASTCGTTCAGGTCCACCAGGATGCTGCTGGTGCTGCTGGGGTTGTTGTTGTTGTTGTCGCCGCTCGCTTGTTTGCTAGTGYTCCGGCTGCTCTTGTTTTTGCTGTCTCTCTTTGTCTTCGAGGAGAGRCCGAGGCGTTTCCGGATGCTCTTCTTCTTGTCCCCTCCGTTTTTCGAAACAAGGTTTGCCCTCGCATCTTTTTCGTCCTCTCCGAGAGCGGGGGTTAGCGACACGGACAGAGACGCCATGGTGGTTTTTCTGGTGGTTGTCGTGTGTCGTACAGTGGTTGGATAAGATTTGCGATGCCCCGCTTCGATCGATTCCGAATGCGGYGGTGTTTCYGGTTTCGGTCTGCTGCTCTCTGGGTGTCACGGTCTTTGTCTTCAGACTGCCGCGCAGCACCAAGCCGGAGTACCGGTATCTCTCTCTCTCTCACTCTTTCTCGATTGTTGCAAAGGATCCAAACGACCGGTAGGTTCTATGCTTTGGCCAAGGAGTTCGCGGTATGGATTGGATCGGATTGGATTGGATTGGATTGGATTGGATTAGATTGGATTGGATTGGATGCAGTGTGAATGGATCGGCCCTCTTGTCCTCGGTGTCCGTTGCTTCCCTGGGACTTTCTATCTGCAGAGTCGATCCGAGTGCTCGCAGTATTCCTACACGTACCGGTACTGGTACTGATACTAACTACTAGGAGGAATGCGGCAGCATAGCATTCGCATTTCCTTTTCGAGAGATGTCGCCGTTGTCGAGACCGTAGGTAAAGTACGTACGAGTACCGTACAATACCGCCATCAGGCAGTTGGTACAGTAGTCCCGTTCTTGCCATACTGTATGCTCTATCGTAGGATGCCGTACGTACGGCACGTAGATGACCGGTTGGAACTGTGCGGTACGTACCCGCTAGGAGTTTTTGTGCGGTACTACGGTTATTTTTGAGAGAGGGGCGAGCTCCTGCGGGTCTGCACCGGGTAGCGCACCGTACCGCATAGTGGGTACTGTACGATACGATACGATGCTCACCGTACGGTACGGTACGAGCGGACCAACGTCGCCTCTGCGCGCTGTCTGTCGCAATGCCCTGCGATGCGCGATGCGATGCGATGCACGAACCAGCAAGAACGACTGACCAATCCGAAAAACGGATGCACATTGGATCAACTCGTACGAGTTCTACATAAAGTACAGTACCGTACAGTTATCGTACGGTACACGACAGAAGATTCTTTGTTTGTGTTGTATGTGATTTCAAATACGAGCGGGAAAGCAGGGTGAGTCGCGTCCGTCGACGACTCCGCGCGGGAGTTACACTCCGAGGTCCCTGCAACGCACCGCACCGGCACCGGCACCGAAGAATTGTTGCTTCGAACCGGACCGAACCGAACCAAACCAGTCCCAAAACCAAAAAACCTGCGAGACGTTGCCACCCATAGTTTCCCTTGCCCTCCTCCACTGGGTCCTGCTTTCTTGCACGGGACAACTCCCCCAGCTGTAATGACTTTTTCTGTTCCTCCCCGCATCGCAACGACGCCAGAGAGTTTCTGTCGAACGGCACGCAGATACAGTACAATACGGTACAATACGATACGATACGATTCCGTAGTACAGTATAACAACGATCCGCAGAGACTGCTGCGCCGTTGCCACAGCCAACACACCCCGTCGCTCGCACTGGAACGCCGTGCCCGGACGACCCGGGCCCCTGATGCCACCGTTGCCGCTGTTGCCATGACGGAAGAAATCGACTTTGGCGGTTCGGAAACCCCCACGCCGAGCCTCTTCGGAGGCCCCCCCCGGCCCGTCCGGGAGGAGCCCGAGGAAATTCGACTGCATGCTCGGACACAACACACCGAGACACACACCGAGACACACACCGAGACACATACACATACACAGACCAGCACCCGCGCCCCGCCGCAGCTGAGGCTCCCCCGCACCGGCGGCGGCCTCCAAAACCGGGCCGCCTTTCTGCGAGACTCGATCCGGTCCCAGATCGGCGAGGGCCTGGGGAGCCCCCGCCACGCCGCGCAGCTCCAGAAACGGAAGGAGCAGGCCGGGAGGCTCGTCCTCGAGGGCCTGGGGAACGGGTGGAACAAGATCCAGGCGGCGGGCGCGAACCTGGGCGGCCTGATCGACCGGATGGAGCGGGACCAGGAGCTCGCCGATTCCCTGGAATCCCTGAACTCGCGCATGAGGGAGGAGGCGGAGCGACAGGAGCTCCGGAGGGAGGCCGAGAGCCTCTCGAAGAAGGTCATCACCGACCACCTCTCCGGCTTTCTGGAAGAGCACCCGCAGGGGACCTACGAGGAGTGGATCTCGGACCTGCACCCGGAAAACGCGAACCAGGGCCTGCTCTTTTCGGACATCCAGCAGATCGACGACCGCTTCTACGTGCAGGAGAGCGACCACCGCATGCTCTGGAACACCGCCGTCGAGAACCAGCACGC
>CAACVS010000436.1:0-10759 GCA_900660405.1 Pseudo-nitzschia multistriata
CCAATGCCTCCATTAACGTAGTTTCAATTGTTATTTTACGCGTGGTACTTCGTATTGATTAAGAAACCCCAATTTTTACGAAGCATGTGACTTTATCGGGCGATTTAAATTTAGATTTAAGTACAATAGATTTTTACAGCATTTAAGATTGCAAAGAAATACCCTGTTGAAACACAGAAGAAAATCAAAGACTCAAAATCAACGTAAAATTAACAAATAAATTATTGGAACAATTCGCCCTTGCACTGTGGCAAATTGTGTTGGTCGCACTAGTCAGTGAGGGCGCAAGGCTCATGCAGTGTTGGTGATAAATAGCGTCTGAGAAATGTTGTATGTGAAAGTTGTTCCACTACATAAGACTGTATCAGTGGTAGAGGAGTTCTCTGCACAAAGATGGCGAATTCTAATGCCAATACAGCCAGAGAACATGATGTAAACGACGTTGATTGGGCAGAAGGCAACTCTGGTTTCGACCCACAAGTTGTCAACAAAATGCTATCCGATGAACTCAATCAACTATCCATAGGTCGTCGTCAACAAGTTTTGGAAGAAATCCATGGCGTACAGCCTGGTGGGAGATCTCCAATGCACTTCGGCAAGAACACTATCAACCAACAATTACAACGGCAACAAGAAGATATTGCATTGAAAAAATTCCGAGAAGAACTCGAGAATTGTTTTCTCTCTGACAACAAATATCCTGCGTATAGATACGCAAAGGAGCACGGAAGCGAACTTATCCGAGATCGCGACTTTGAGCTGTCATTCTTCGGATACGGTCAGGGAGGGAATTGTCCAAAAAGGGCCGCCGCCCGGATGGTCAATTATCTTGAAATGGCTCGTGAAACATTTGGCACAGACGATGTTTTGTTTCGTCCAATTTGTCTTTCTGATTTCGACGAAGACCTAGGTGCAAGGGAGTTTATGTACAATGAGGGGCCCTTGCAGATCCTTCCGGTCCGAGATCCTTCGGGGAGAAGAGTTTTCGTACATTTGCGAGATTTTGGGCCATCGAGTTGCCATGTGAAAATAAGGGTGAGACTATAATTCATTTGAAATCGATTCTCTCTATTTCTTGTCTGGATTGACCTGCTACATGTTCATACTCATCCTTGAATCACGTGTTGTTTTTTCCAACTGAAATGAATTGCAGCAACAAGTAGGTATGTATTTCGTGCAAAGTATATCGGAAGAGCGAGATGGAGCAGTCTGTGTGTTATTTCTGCATCACGCTTGCGACAATGTATATAACCGTGACGAATTTCAGACTGTAAATAAAATGATGAAGATAATTCCACCCAAGTTCAGTGCGTTTCATCTTTGTTGTCCAGTGGGTCCAATGTACGACGTTGTAAAAGCCGCTGTCACACTACTCATCGGGAAGGAGAACAGACATAGACTTCGGATTCATGTAGGTTCATTCCAAGAATGCAAGTACAGTTTGCGGCCCTTTGGAATTCCCGTTGATCGTCTTCCTGCGTATTTAAGTTTTAGTGGGGGATCTTCGCAGAGACAGCAATACCAAAATATAAAGAATCACCTAAGGTGGTTGCAAATCCGCGCAGCAAAGGACACCGCCATGTTTGCAGCCATTGGGAGGGATAGCAACGGCGAAATAATTGATGGCGGGCATCAAGAGAATAAGGACATTGGAGAATCATACGCTGGTGTCATGGCAGCAGTGCGAGAAAATCTATCGAAATTTGTTGAATGTCCTCGGCACGAAGACTGCCTATTCGGCAAAGGCCGCCCAGCGATGAACCATCCCGGCAACATTGCAATGAGACGGTTGGTGAAAAACAAGCTTTCTCAATTCATTTCAAACAATGCCAAGGAAAAATCCGAAATTGTCCAGGAATGTATCGACGAAATAAAAGAGTGGAATGGGCGCTTCCTGAAAGAAGACAGTGACCATGCCGGTGTTTTCGTGATTGCAGATAACGAAACGGTATTCAAGAAAATTGCCAGTGCATTTCGAGATTTGAAAAAGAAACAATTGCGTGAGCAACAGCGGGAGAAAGAGTCTGTGAGAGACGATCCGGGAAACGAATCAACAGGAGAGGAGGTTGGGAGACCGTCGCAATCAAGAGTCAAAGGAACCAAACGGCCGGCTGATCAAGAATTTCAATCGTCGGAGAATGGAGCTTCGTCCATATCTAATGGAAACCGGGGAGTTAATAGTGCGATGGCTATGAAGACTTACACAGCGACCAACGATGCATCGCTAATGACGAATGCTGAAACCGACGAYAATGGATCTTGTTTCTCCCACTTGGCACAAAGAAAGAAGACAAGGAATCGATGCTTCTATGACTAAACGAACCTTATGCTTCTTGTATATGGATGCTTCTTTTTGTGCTCCGCGAGATATTCATCGAGTCAACAAGCCTCTGATTTGAAAAGATGCTGGATAGCTTGGAATATGATTTAAAATAAAAATGAAACACAGCCAGTTTCTTGGCCGAAGAAGATGATCGGGAAGATGAAACAGGTGTCGTCGATAATGATATTGCCCCTTCGCAACTGTCATAACTTGACAGAGACAAGGTATACGTCTGTCTATCTCGCATCCAGAGTCCCAGCGATTTTTTCGACAACGATCTCATGCACCATAGAGAACTTCCTACGGAGCTTTCGATGAGCCTTTTGATCCATGGCTCCCAGCTGGCTTTGTGTCATAAGCTATTGCAAAGCAACACCATGGTCGGATAGAACAACAATGTTCCATTCCATTCCAAGCAACGGTTCCCGAAGCGGCGTCAAGCCGGATAAGGAAAAAGATGTGCTTCCGTAGCAATTGCGGCTGTATCCAAATCTTTTACGGAGTCGATGGTTTCGCATTGTTGCAAAACGACAGCTTCATTGCCGGTGCTGCTTGCTGACATATCATCAGAAGCTGACACGTGCAAACAGAGCAGCAGAAACTTTTCATCGCCTGTTTAAGACATTAAAATGGCACACCACTAGTAGTTCTAGGAGAAGAACACGACGAACAAGAAGCACCTTGTTCTTGTTCTTGTCAATGTATGGAATCTGCCTCATACAATGGTATGACCCACTGAGGGACATCATCATTGTAATCTTACACAGTAATTGGGGTGGGGAGGGATTGCAGCTTTTTCATCTTTTCTAGTCAGGGTTAGAGTGCTAGTAGTACATATTGACTTCTAGCTCTACTAGTAATACTACTATTCTCGGTGGCATGGTTCCAATGAATCCCGTTCAACGTACAGGTAGTGACTCTTGGGAAAGATGATGGTGGTGATGTTCAACGTAGGGGACGTACCGTAGGGCATACGAAGTACTAGTACGTTATACGTTGTAGTAGTACAGAATCATCTTTTCTTGCTCCACCTACGCTACTACTGTATCACGTATACGCGCTGCGCGAGCTCCTCCACAGTTATATCACATACTGCCTCTCTGCCTGTATCAATATCAAACGGTATCGTACCTACGGTACGTACTACTCGGACGAGCAAGTACGAGTACCAGTATCCGTATATACCGTACGAGACTGCTTGTGCAGTAGGTGCGCTGAGTATGGGTAAGGAAAAACGAAACAGAGCACTCGAGTCCAAAAAACTCTGTTTCGATTATGTCCGAGTGACCTGAGAAAAGATCCTTGCAAGCCATCGCAAAGAACACAGTGCCCGACCCTTCTGCGCTGCACCACAGCAAGCACCGACCGACACCGAATCGCACCACCATGGCAGTGAAAAACATCGACAGCAGCAGCGGCATCGGCGWTTACCGCCCCCACGAGGGGACCGGACGACTCATGATGTTCTTCATGGGCTTTGTCGCGATCATGGGCCTGACCTTTGTGAGCCAGCTTCGGGACTACCACCGCACCGACCACGGCGGGGGCGGTCGTTCCAATGCCGTGCACCTGTCGCAGCCCTCTTTCCCGGCGGCCGATTCCAAGATCGCCGCGGGGGCGGAACAGATGGTCGAGCACCTGCAGCGACAGGCGGAGCAGATTGCGGCGGAGACCGCAATGTTGTTGGTGCCCAAAGGATTGAGCGGGGCGGCGGAAGCAAAGCCCGAGGCGAAGCCGGAAGTAAAGCCGGAAGCAGAGCCAGAAGCAAAGCCCGAGGTGAAACCGGAAGCAAAGCCGGAAGATCCACCSAAACCAGCGGAGCAAAAGAAACCGAGACGCCTGAACGTCGCTCTGTTCTACGCCGACGACTGGACCATGAAGGTTCTTGGAAAGCTCGACAAGAACGTAAAGACGCCCAACATCGACCGGATGGCCGACAACGGGATGATCTTTACCAACAACTGTGTGACCACCAGCGTRTGCTGGTCGAGCCGTTCGACGCTGGCCACCGGGACTTACTCGGCCGTGCACAAGCACACCTTTCCCTTCCAGGAGGCTGACTTTGAGACGGAGCACTGGACGGAAACACTCTACCCGCTGATGAAGCGAAGGGAGCGTGGGAACTACTACACCGGGCTGTTCGGCAAGTGGCACAAGCTGGAGAAGGAARATGAACTSAATGAGGCCTTTGATGAGAGCATCCGTTACTACGGTAGCCACTGGGAGGAACGGAACGGAAAAATGCGCCATGTCACGGAACTCAATGCGGCCGACTCACTCTGGTTCCTGGACAAGTGGGACTCTCGGCGGAGGCAAGTCCCGGCCACCCCAGAAGAAGGGGACGACCTCACTAAGCCCTTTTTCTTGACGACGTCGTTTTTTGCGACCCACGCCCGGGACGGGGAGTTTCCGAGCTACCAGCCGCTCAACGCCACACGCGAGATCGAGTACCCCGACTCGGTGATCATCCCAAAGCCCAAGACGGCCACCAAGARGCACTGGAACGACCTCCCGCACTTTCTCAGGCACGACGGAAACGAGGGCCGGACRAGGTGGAAGAAACGCTTCGACCCGGAAAGCTTCCAGGCCAACATCAAGGACATTTACGCAATGGCCACAGATGTCGATGCGGCCATTGGAACCATTGTGGACAAAATCACCCAGCTAGGCGTCTTAGGTGAAACCGTGCTGATTTTTACAACGGACAACGGAAACATGCACGGGGAGCACGGCCTTGTAAGTACGACACKGCAGAATATTCGGGATGTTTCGGATTGCGTTTCTCTTCTTTTCGAAGGTTTCGAGTTTGATGTTCGCGCAGGGATCCGCCAATCTTTTTTCTTTGGAATCGATTTGCATGGTTCTATACGTTGCTGGCGCTGCTAACGCTGATGCTGCTCTGTTCCATCGCGAATGTTTTTTCTGATGTTTCGCTSTTCCCAGGCCGAAAAATGGTACCCGTTCGAGGAATCTCTCCGGGTCCCACTCGTGATTCAGGATCCCCGCATGCCCAAGGAGCGCAGGGGGACCATCAGTGAGGCCTGGACCCTGAACGTGGACCTCACACCGACGATCCTTGGGGTCGCGAACCTGCCACCTAGCGATTTTATGCAGGGCCGTGACATTTCCGACCTCTACCTCTACAAGGACGAGGATAAGGAAAAGGCCCTTTCCAACACCGAGGTGGCCGATAAGGTAGCTTGGCGCAAGGATTGGTTTTACGAGTTCAACCTGGGCATGAAAGACGATGCCAGTGACCATCCCTGGACAAACTTTATCGATGCCTCTTTCGCACTGGTGACAGACGAGTGGAAGTACGTTGTGTGGCCGCAGCACGATGACTACGAGCAGCTCTTTCACCGGAGTGTAGACCCCTTTGACGAATGGGACCTGTTAAACAAGGTCCTCCGCGGGAAAAACGAGGAGGTTGAGGTGGAAGGAAACGGAGACACCGTCAACGGGCCGTTCAAGGACACGGTGCAAACCACAAGGAAAATGTACGAGGAAATGAAGCAGCGCTACGCCGAACTGAAGAAAAAGGCCCAGGCTGGAGAACGGATATAGGCAGGCGCGGAATGACGC
The DNA here is from genome assembly GCA_900660405.1 of Pseudo-nitzschia multistriata. Classification (NCBI taxonomy): domain Eukaryota; phylum Bacillariophyta; class Bacillariophyceae; order Bacillariales; family Bacillariaceae; genus Pseudo-nitzschia; species Pseudo-nitzschia multistriata. The sequence goes on from CAACVS010000436.1 coordinate 5,906, forward strand.
GATTCGACGCGATGCTCACCGCTGTAGAAGATTGTTAAATCAAAATTGRATTAGAATTGGGATGTTCTAAACGCAACCACAGAAATGACACGGAGCGTTTTGTTTCATTTCATTTTATTTCGTTTTTTTTCTGTTCAATGTGTTTCATTGCATTGGGTTGCTACATCGTTCGGATCCAATGTTTTGTCATTGCATTTTTGTTTCTATTTGGTGCAAGTGCGACAACTTCGAGCAAGCTCAGAAGTCGTCAGCAGCTTTCAAAAACGGTGCTTGATTGCCGCCTTGCCATAAAGTAGAATCAACAATCTCATGGTGCGGGGCGGACGCAAAGTTCCGTACATATAGAGACACAAGCAACTCGGCCGGCATCAATCCCAGCGATTCGGGAATCGTACAACGACTTCATCCAGATTTGTCCTCATTCGCCATAGTCCTTTTGATGTCCATGTCATTGTCAACGCCTCCGAGCACGATTCATAGCATCTCTGCGCACTCGAATGTCAGTAGATCGAATTGTTTCTCATCCGCCGGCAACCATGGCATCATCTCCTTTCTCGATTGCTGGTCCGTCCCGGCGTTCCCGCAAAACGATTCTTTGACAATCAGCTGCTGATTTTCCCCGTGGCAATGTGCGGGGGGAGGTTCGGTGTTCGATTTTGGTCCTCGCCTTCTCTATGGGAATATGCCTGCCACAACCATTCTTCGGTATCGTCATCGTCGTCGTCGTCGTCGTCACCGTCATCGATCAGACCGATCGTCTGACCCACATCGTACCATTCGTCGAGACGAATTGTGATTGGTGGAGTCCCCTCGCTGTCCCCGCTGCTTTCACCGTGAAGAAACCGGAAGTCTCCCTCGTCGTGGGACTCTACAATCATGAGAGGATTGGCGTCTCTCCCGTCCTCGGTTTCTTCTCGAAATCCTTCCGTGACCAAGTCGGGGCTGCATTCCAGAACAAAGAGGGCATCCGTGCACTCCAGGTACACCGATGGAGCCTTTGCTGTCGGTGAAGGATCCGGGGGTGGGAGACCGGTGGGGCAGAATCGAATGATTTTCGCCCGCGTGTGGGTGGGTGACAATTTTGGAATCGTAACGCGAGCCTTTCGAAAGCAAGCCATCGTTGGTCGAAAGCAAGCAGACGATGCCATTGCTGTCCTCTGTTGCAGAATGTTTTATTTTTTTCTCTAGAACGGATGTGATGCATTCAATCAATTTTTCATTTTTCAACATGGGGGGCATTCTGGCAAAAAGACCAAAAAAAGAAGGGGAACACATTTTTTTATAACTTACCGTAAAGTAAGTACCGTACCGTACGGCTTCTTTCTATTTCTTGGTTCGTACGAGTAGGATAAGAAAATCACATACACGTGGACTAGATTGCTACAGTAATTCGGAGTGTTTCCGACCCTTTTTTCGCTCACTTTTTGAGTGGAATAAAAATCGAAATCGAAATCGAAATGTACCGCAAGGTTGGTAGAAACTTTTAAAAAGCAACTCCTCTCAAGATGGAGATGCAAACTGTTGTCGTATTGAATGGAGATGTCAAAAGGAAGTCACTATCGGGCAACCTGCCTCAATTGATTCTGGCATTTCAAGAACCAATCTGTAAATTGGAAAGGCAAGATGATAGTTGAAATTATACGTACGAGATAGGTAAGATTTCCAAGAAGTCAACTGATTCAATTCAATGTCGGTAGTTTAGTGATCTCGCTGCGAAATAGGTCTAAAGAAAGACCACATCTGCCATCGATATCATTTCTTCTATTCCACGCAAGCGTAAAGGAACATCAGCACCATTGATTCAATCCGCGGGAATCTTCGCACAAAGAGGGTTCCCGCTGTCTAAATTCGTGAATGTCGATAAGGATCTGTTTCACTTCCAAGCTAGCGGGAGATGACATTTTCACATAGACAAGTGGCATGATTTATTCGGCCTCAAACTTTGATGTTCATCGGGCGCTATTGAAATCGTCGCCTCTGTTCTTGATGATAATATCCCTTCCGGTTGCGCCTTGGAGAGCCCACGATCGCGCTTTCCTAGTTTGATTTCATGGGTTGTTTCATGCGAAAAATAGTAATTCTCATCAACGCTGCATTTAGAATAGTCGCTCTTCTTCAAAGACTCAAGGTGTATGTATTGGTGAAAAGGATCTATTTTGTATTCCAACTTCGAGTTTGATATTATTGTCTCTCTTTGTTCAATTCGGCCGCAAAATTTGTCTGTATTCGCACATATAGGCTAGAGGATCAACAGATTTTGATTTGTTCCCAAAACTTGATAGTTTCTTGCTCAGCTACGAATCGCTCTTCTCTCTCGAAGTTATGCTGAATTCCATCATGTGCTCCGATTCCTCTAGAATAAATGATCACATCATCGTTTTTTGTATATTATATGCGCTGGTATATGGAAATACTTGGATGNTTTTGTTTGTCTTCCCATTCCTCTACCAAGCGTCCTCTATGCTTGATTGCCCAGTATATACAAAGGGTCTCAATGACACCCATTGCGTCTCTTTTGTTTGCTGGGAGCCAACTGTTGTCTTTTGTTTAGGATGCAGAGTTTATGAATAGATTTATTTCATGTAGTAAATTACAGTACACTACTATCGAAAACCGAAAATTTCGATACTATTGAAAATTTCATGTTTTACTTGGTACTTGTTGTACTCAAAAAGGGCGCCCGCGCGTGTTCATCCAGTCTTACAAGTCATTTCTGTTGAGATTCCGGATTCCTTAAGAGACAAAAATTTAGTCCGTTGGGACCTTGTTTTTAATGATTCCCGTTAAACTAAAAGTCTAAACTAGACCTTCTAGAATTTTAGACCATCTAGACTATCGGGAATGACCCAATAATCGTCGAGTCAATTAGTCTTTAGCGCTTAAAGTAACTCACTTCAGTTGTGTCTCCTTCTGCACCTTCATTCCTCGTCCCTCGGATTCAGGAGACACAACTTCAGTGAGTTACTAGAGTAATCAACATCGGTCTCATCCTCGTCCCTCGGTTTCGGCCTCTTGTTGATTACTCGGTAATCAACGAGTAATCAAGGTCGAATGGAACAGTAATCAAATTTTCATGATGCACGCTCTGTAGATTCTTCTCCTAGGGTGAGAGCAGACAGTGCGTGCATCGTGAAAATTTGATTCTAATTACTCGACGATTATTAGACATACGAGGTTGGAAGGCAAATGAGGGCGAGACAGGTCCGGAACCAATAAATTTCACGCTGCTCTACTCGTAACGCACGAAGAGAACAATACCCAGAATCTGCCCTCCCAATTTAAAACCTGTCTCGCTTTGTCAAAAAAAAACTTTTCCAGTCGATGAGATTGCTACAGTACTGTAATTCGGAGTGTTTCCGACCCTTTTTTCGCTCACTTTTTGAGTGGAATAAAAATCGAAATCGAAATGTACGTGAATGTCGATAAGGATCTGTTTCACTTCCAAGCTAGCGGGAGATGGCATTTTCACATAGACAAGTGGCATGATTTATTCGGCCTCAAACTTTGATGTTCATCGGGCGCCATTGAAATCGTCGCGTCTGTTCTTGATGATAATATCCCTTCCGGTTGCGCCTTGGAGAGCCCACGATCGCGCTTTCCTAGTTTGATTTCATGGGTTATTTCATGCGAAAAATAACTAATTCTCATCAATGCTGCATTTAGAATAGTCGCTCTTCTTCAAAGACTCAAGGTGTATGTATTGGTGAAAAGGATCTATTTTGTATTCCAACTTCAAGTTTGATATTATTGTCTCTCTTTGTTGAATTCGGCCGCAAAATTTGTCTGTATTCGCACATAAAGGCTATAGGCTAGAGGATCAACAGATTTTGATTTGTTCCCAAAACTTGATAGTTTCTTGCTCAGTTACGAATCGCTTTTCTCTCTCGAAGTTATGCTGAATTCCATCATGTGTTCCGATTCTTCTAGAATAAATGATCACATCATCGTTTTTTGTATATTATATGCGCTGGTATATGGAAATACTTGGATGACTAATTCATGGATAAGTAGGCGTGGATTTAGATGCTATTCTTTATCGCTTCTGTATTTTCATGAAATCGAGATCCATATCGTCACTTTCCACGGAGAAACAAACAGACTCTAACCAACCTTCACAAATATGATGAATCTACTARCACCTGAATTGATTGATTAGTCGTATTCTTTGTAGAGCAACACCTCGTCGATAATGTGTGCAACTCCGTTGCAAGCCACRGCATCGTCCAGGACAATGGCGGGGATGTCGTCCGAGTCGTTGGAACGACCCTTTTGGAAGGCRGGGACTCCGCCCCTGCACAGGGTACGGCTATCGAATCCATTTGCCATGGTAATGAGATTTTCCGGTGAAACACACTTGAGGTCCGACGAATAGAGTACCTCGTCCGCAACAACGTGGAACAGAAGAAGCCGCCTCAACCGGTCCTTGGACCAATCTCCGACGTTGAGGCGCTCAAAGGCGCTGTTTTGGGGAGCAAAGACGGTCCACGATCCGGTGGAAAGGGCATCCAYCAAACCAGCCCTTTGGATCAGGCTACAAAGTTGGGATAAATCGTCTACGCTGCACACCATTCCGACTGCAAGAGGAACAAAATGCAATGCAACAATAGCGATTCATGTATAATGGTGAGTGCGTATTGGGTTTCAAAATAKTGGCACCCCCAAGCAGCAATACAACTATCTCACCTAGAGTATCACACGCGACTTCACAAACTGGTTTCTCTTCCGGGCACGAATCCGCTCCACCATCGCAGCACGCCGGCCAACCATTCTCGTAACAGTCATAATCGGGTGCATAGGTACAGTACGAGGTTCCGGTGAGCGGGGGATCGGTGGATGGCTCAGTGGGAGGATCGA
>CAACVS010000436.1:10879-28080 GCA_900660405.1 Pseudo-nitzschia multistriata
CAGTAAGAGGCTCCGGGGACCGAGGTGGGTTCGTCGTCTTCGGGGGGCTCCTGGCCGTCACAGGCAGGCTTCTCTTCGGGGCATTCGCTATCACTTGCGAGACAGCAAGTAGGCCAGCCCAGAGCATAACAGGTCTTGTCCGAGGGGAGACCGCAGTAGCCATCGATCGCATCCGAGGCGGTSACGTAGAGGTCGAAGTTGAACTTTCCCTTGGCCGGCTTTTTCTTTGTTCCGGCCGGTCCCGGCCATACGAAATGGCCGTCGTTGATCACCGGCTGCGTGGGAGCCATGGCGTCGATGTCGGTCATGTCTTCCATGTAGGGAAAGGCTGGGGTTGTGTCGACTTCAGGGGGGCTGCCACGAAAATAGTCATCGACGCAACACCACGGGTATGTTTCAGATCGGTTCGAAATAGAGAGACAATAAATAATTGTGAGACCACTGCAGTCAAACCGCAGCAAACAACAAAAGTCGATCTCTATCGTCCTACAAAGAAATTAGCTTACTAGTTGGAATCGTCCCACGTGGTTCCGCATTTGTCCGGCATGACAAGGTTGGCAAGGTACGTCTCGACAGCCGCGAAAGCAACGTGTGGGTGCCTGTATTTCCCACGGTTTGGTCCGAAGTAGATGTAGGGGCACCAATCGTTGTAGACGTCGGCCTCCTTTCCTTCTTTGGTGCAGTAGTGGGGACTTCCGTGCCCGAGTTCGAGGTACTCGGGGTACAGGGATGCGTCACCGGAGTGCTGCTCGAAGCATTCCATCTCCCCGGCCTCGCTGTGTTTTGCCTTTTCCTTTTCGCACGTTTCACCGACCAGGTTGACAAACTCTAGCGGATAGCCACCACCGAGCTCGGTGAAGGGTGGCGGGTAGTAGGCTTCGCCCGTTTCGGGATCGCGAGGAAAGTATGTTCGGATCATTCTGAGAAGAACGTCGGGGAGGATTCGACATGCGTTGGCCTCGTAGTCGAAGGCATCCGCATAGATATCAGCCACGTCCATGTCTTGGTCTCCGGCCATGTCGTTGTAGAATCTAGTCACAAAAACGGCGAAAAAAGAGGAAATGTTTGGGTCGAACGTCAAAAGCCAAGCGTCGYGATGACCAYAYRTGAGAAAATTGAGCAAATTTCCAGGACATGGGATTCGGTTCGGTTCGGTTCGRTACGATTCGATTCTGCTTACCTCTGCACGGMGGCCAGAGCAATGTGCGGGGGGATGTGCCCCGGGCCGTTGGGTCCATTGTCTTCGTCTGTCTTGACCTTGGGGCATGCAGCACAGTTCAGGTTCTCCCCGTCAAAGTCTTCCGAGCAGTGGTGGGGCCCTCCGGCACAGGCCTGCCCGAGGAAGGGAGCTCCGTAGTAAAAGGCGTACTGGACGTCGATGTCGGTCGGGTATCCCCCCAGGGCGGGGTCGGCCCCGCTGAATTCCTTGGTGAAGTAGAGGGGCGACCAGCGCCCGTTGGGGCTTCCGTCCTCGCAGKTTTCGACGTCGTAGATTCGCTGCTCGTCCTCGTCGATGCACCAGGTGGGGAAGGCCTCCTCGATCAGGTCGCCGATGTAGGGGAGCTCGCTCGGGAAAGTAGAGTTGGCAGRATCTTGGCCCGCGGCAATGGAGGCCTTGGCAACGATCCCCGCAAGGATGGCCAGTAGGGTTGTCTTGGCGCTTGGACTCATCGTGGTCGTTCGTTTGGAAAAATCTCGGGCGCAGCTGTTTTGGTAGCTACGAGCATTCGCACCGAGGAATGATTTTATGAGTAAGAAGGAAACATGTCAAAAACGAGAATACCGGCACTACCGTACGGTTGCGACTTGATTGAAGCCTGTCCCGMAAGATTCGCGAGAAGCCTTTTGGTTTGCAATCATTCGTACGAGTACGAACATACTCGTCCCGTCCCATCGGAAACTCATTCGATTTTCGCCGTCGCGTGTCAGTTTTCGGTTTTGAATGATCCGCTTCGCCGTCGCAGTMCCTTGGTCTATCAATTTCGGTTTGATTTCGCGGGGACMGCTAAATCTTTCTAAAAACATCACATGCCGATCTCCATACGACAAAATGCCCGCCATCCCGAGTTCGCATGCACCATAGGGCACGTGCACGGAGACCTGAAACTATAATATTTAAAAATGAACGTGTAAGATAACACGCATTACCAAAATATCTTCCGGGAGAACTGATACTAAGTACTTACTGTACTGTACTACTGTTTTGAATCATAATGCTCGAGGTATGTTCCTGTTTTGAAAGTCGCAGAATTTTCCACGAAGTCTTGAATGAATGAAAACATGAATGAGAACCCTCGCGCTGTGCACCGTACGGTTCGTACGATTCGATTCATCTACGAGCACCAACGCAACGGATCGGATAGGTTCATTGATCTACCTACGTACTCCTACGGATGGTATGTACTTCAAGTAAGTAGTACTAGTACAACAAAGGCCACTGTACCTGTTTGCAATGACACCTTTTGTCCCATATTATTTGTCTTTCCTTTCGCTYGATGCTACGTACCGCACGGTATGGTACACCGACGGAGTTTGCAATACAGCGTTCAGCAGATGCTGGAGAAGCATCCATACGTACACACCCGTTCAAGCACGAGTACGTACGTACGTGGTCCAGAAAAAACACAGTGCTCGCACGAAAAAAAAAAGATCTTTTCTCCCTTGAACGGTGTTTGTTGTGTGTGTGTTGTTGTTCGATGCGATGCGATGCGGTGAGGGCAAAGAGTGCATCCGCATCATACCAAACCAAACCAAACCAAACCAAATCGAATCGAATCGAATCGAATCGAATCGAATCGAATCGAATCAAATAACCCAACAAAGGACCACACGTCCACCGGCACCGAGAAACCAGCTGCGCATCTTTTCTCGTCTCGTCTCGTCTCGTCGGAAGGCAGGGCAACAAACACAACCCCAACGAGACGACCACGAGACACCCCGGGAGGATGCGGTTCGGCCCACTTTCTCGCCGGGCTCCCGCCGAGAGCGTTTTTYCTGCTTCGGCACGCCCGGTGGCCGTTTTGCGGTCGGCTTTTTTGCCGCTCTGGCTCGTTGTTCTTGTTCTGGCGGCCCGGCCTCCTTCCGGCGCGGAGGCCCTGTCGTCGCTGTCCATGGCGGCCCCTTCCTCCGGGGCCGGCCGGGTGGCGGTGGTRACGGGCGCCAGCCGGGGCATCGGCCGGGGGATCGCCCTCGAGCTGGGGTCCGCCGGGTACACCGTCTACTGCCTGGGCCGCAGCAGCCGGGAAGCGGAACCAACAGGGGTGGGCTACCAGCGGCCCGTCGCAAAGGGCCTGGACCTCACGGTGGAATCGGCGGCGGAGGCCGTCACCGAGCGGGGGGGCAGGGGCATCCCGGTTCCGTGCGACCTKGGCAGGGACGGGGCCATCGAGGACGTTTTGGCAAGCAGGGTGGACGAAAACGAGGGGGGCCGGCTGGACGTCCTGGTCTGCTCGGCCTACGCGACGCCGCCCACCGGCATCCGCGGGGACTTTTGGGAGCAGGAYCTGGAGATGTGGGACTGCGTCAACGGCCTGGGACTCCGGCAGGTCTACGCGGCCTGCCGGGCCGCGGCCCCGCGGATGATCCAGACGGCAAGAAACAACGGCGGTGGTGCTTCGAGCCCGCCCCCCCTGGTGTGCCTGGTGTCGTCCTTCGGCGGCAAGTCGTACACCTTCAACGTGGCGTACGGGGTCGGAAAGGCCGCCATCGACCGTCTGGCGGTCGACATGGGCTACCAGCTGGCGAAACACGGGGTCGCGACCACGGCGCTCTACCCCGGGCTGGTCCGGACGGAGGCCAACCTGCAGATGGAGGCCGACGGGACCTGGGACGAGCAGAGCGGCGGCCTGGACCTGTCGATGGGGGAGACCCCCTCCTTCTCGGGCAAGGCCCTGGTGGAGCTGGCGGCCCTGCCGAGGGAGGCCATGATGGAACGGTCCGGCAGCGTGGAGGTGGTGGCCGAGCTGGCCAGCGAGTTTGGCTTTTGCGAGGCCGACGGGAGCCGGCCCTTCTCGATCCGGTCCCTGGGGTACCTGCTGCCGAACTTTGTCTTTCCGGCGATCGAGAAGGAACTGGGGGAGGGCAAGGAGCTCCCGGGGTGGATCAAGAACAACGTTCCAAACGTCCTCCTGCCGTGGTCGACCTTTTCGTCGGGCCCGCCCCCGGAAATGGACGACCGATAGGATGGATGGCCGGGAGAGACGTTTTGCCGCCGAGCCGTTTCGCGGACTTGGCCTCCCGGACAACAACACTTTTGAAGCACCGTACGGTACCGTAGCATGCCTCGAACGAGTTAAAAAGCCGAAAACACAAAAAAGGCGTTCTATCTATCGGTTTGGTCTTTTTTTAGAAAAACAATCCTAGTTTCGAGAATTTTTAGAGAGCTGCAGGGTTCGTGCCGGCAGCATGTCGTCGCGTTGGAGTGATTGTAGACCGACGTGCCTAGCGGGATGCGTTTGGTGTCGTGTTTGTGTTTGTGTCTGCCTTGGCTTTCGCTGCTGCTGCTGCTGCCTCCGCCCCCGTGCGGAGGAGGTCGTACTCGTCCCTCACCCACCCCAGGAAGCGGTCGGCGTCGGGAACCGCGTATTCCTCGGCCGAGACCGTGAGGTGGATCCTCCCGTCGTAGGAGGTGACCGTGAGGCCGATCGGGACGCCGGCCGGGAGGGGGAGAAACCCGAAAAAGACCTCKACGGGCCGGCCCTCCATGTGGACCCTGGTTTCCGGCCCGCGGACGTTGGTGACGACGACGCTGGCGCCTGCGTGGGCCCTGCGAAAGATCCAGGGCGTCCACGAGGACGACGAGGAGGAGGCCGAGAGGTAGCCCATGGCCCCCGCCAGCAGGTAGGACAAGACCGCGACGGGGGTTTGTTTCCGCTCGTGGAGGACCGCGTGAACCCTCGCCAGGCGCTCCGCGGCCAGCTCCGTGGGATCTGTGTGGTGGAGGTGGCCGGAAGGATTCGAGAGGGTCTCCCCCGGGATCCGTGAGACCATGGCCCCGATCTTGTTGCCCATGCTCTGGCCGGGGAGGAGGACCCCTCCCTGGAGGTGGACGGGTATGATGAGGTTCATCGAGGGGAGGCCGAAAGTCCGCTCGGGGGACGACAGGAGGCTTGGCTTTGTGGATCGGTGAAAGTCGAGCTGCCTGGCGATCGCCGCGCTGACGCAGCTGCAAAAGACGTCGTTGATGGTGATCTTGGAGGCCGGAGAGGTCATTCTTGGTTTGTCCTTGTCCTTGTCCTTGTCCTTGTCCTTGTTTTTGCCGTTCTCCCCCTGGTTCTGTTGGAGGTCCGTGTAGAACTTTGCGACGGCCTTTGCCTCGTCGACGGTGGACACGGTGGCCCATGCCAGGCTCCGTGGTGGCGGGGTGGGAAGGTTCCCCGGCCGCTGGTCGTCGTAGAGATCCTTGAGGACCGCCCAGGGGTTTTCGTGGGAGAGGCCGTCCCACCAGGTGGCCGCAAAGAGGTAGACCTGGTAGAGCAGGGCCCTGAGGGTCCCCCAGATCCAGTAGTAGAAGAAGACGAGGAGCTTCTTCCACCAGGGGGTTTTCTTCTTGTTGGCCCTGTGGATCCGGAGCCTGCGCTCGATGGTGGCCTGCATCTCGGGCCCCTCGTCCATGAGGTCCCCAAAGAGTCCCGCGAGGCTGACCCCGTCGGCCATGCAGTGGTGGGCCCGAAAGAGAAGGAGCGACTCGACGCCCGCGCCCGTGTCTGTGTCTGCATCTGCACCAGCGCCTGCGCCCGTCTCCTCGGTGGGCTTTGGAATGGCGCCGGACTGCCCGATGTAGCCCCCCGTGGCGGTCCAGGCCTCCCAGAGCGTGGTGGTCAGATCGAGGGGCTCGTAGAGCGAGGCGTCGTTGATCCGGCACTTGAGCTCGGCTCCCGGAACGGCCGGAAACAAGACGTCCCGGACGTTGTCCCTGGCGTCGTCGTCTTGGTGGTGGTGGTGGTTCTTGTTGTTGTTGTTGCTGTTGCTGTTGCTGTTGCTGTTGCTGTTGCTGCTGCTGCTGCTGCTGTTGATTCCCCCTTCTCCGTCCAAGCCGCCGTCCAAACCACTGTCCAAACCATTGTCCAAACCACCACCACCACCACCAGCGCCGCCAAAGACAAAGTGCGTCATGTCCTCGTCCAGCCTCGCCCGGAAGCGCGGGTGCTTCTCGGCCACCCTTCGGTCCCTGTAGAGGCGGCGGAAATCCGCGGACCGGTAGGGCCTGCCCGTCATGGCCAGGACCAGGACCGGGACCGAGGGGTTCTCTTGCGTCTCGCTGACCAGCGAAAACCGGCCCACGCTCGTCATCCGGCGGCGGTTCAAAGAGGGGACCGGGGGGGTCTTGCCCCTTGGTTGCGGTGGGGTTTGTGGTGGTTGCTTGTCGTTCTTGTTGTTCTTCTTGTTGTCGTTCTTGTTCGTCGTTTTCTTCTCTTTCTCGTCCCCTTCTTCGCCGGGTGCTCGGGCCGCTGCCTCGCAAGAGGTGGAAGCGATTCCGCTCGTCTCCCACCAACCTCCCGTGCTTCCGGCACCCAATCCGGGAACCGTGCTTTCCCTTTCCCCGTCGGAAAAGAGAGAAAACAGGGAGGCCGCCGCGAGGATCGCACCGGGGGCCACCCTTCTTTTCCCCGCGCCGGTTGGCGTTTTCGACACCGGTGGTGGTGGTGCTGGTGCTGCTGCTGCTGCTGCTGCAATTGCTGCGGTGCCCGTGGCTGCGCTCGGTGCCGCAACCGCAACCGTGGTCTGCTGCCGGAGCAGCCAGGCCCTCGCGGCCGCCGGCGGCCTCGCGGAGAGAAGGGCCCGGAGGGACATTAAATGTGTGGGGGGGTGTTTGTGTTTGTTTGTTTGTTTTCGTGTTTGTTTGTTTTCGTGTCTGCCCGCCCGTTGACAGCGGTGTGCTTCCGTGCCGGTGTTGGGCTCTCTGGCGGCGGTGGGGACGGGATGGTTCCGATGCTTTGCGATGCGATCCGATGCTTTGCGATGCGATCACGCCTCGTTTCGGCTCCTTCTTGCCAACAAGAAGATTGGTTTTGGCAGAAACGAAAATACGGTGCGACACTGCTACCGGTACGAGTACTCGTACCAGAGCTACGGAAACCAACGGCCTTGGGACTGGCACTCGTGTCAAAGACACGATCCTCGATCATCGGCGTCTGCCGATCCTATTGCCGTACGGTACTGTACGGTACAGTAGTACGTTCGAAAGTGCTGTAATACGTACTGTAATAATGTAGTACGTACGTGAAGTCAGTCCGTGACAACGGTACGGTACGTATTACGCACTTGTAGTACTAGCTGCTTCAATACTCCTAGTAGTTCCTCGGCGTGATTGCGTTGGGCGGATGGATGGAGGGACCCTAGCCAGATGCTTCTTCATCGGTACGTACCGTAGTACCGTACGTACTTACCCTTGGACGAGTACTAACAAGTACAGCATCGCAAAATGAAAGAGGAACTTCCGTCCGCCTCCCAAACAATTTTTTTGACCACTTCTACAACATTGTCCACAGTCCACACCGACTGCTGCTATTCTCGCGTACTACTGTACTAGCTAGCGCTACTATCTGACTGCCAAATACTGATTGGAAGAGAGCACAACAACATAAAGGAAAAATTTCCTGGAAACCCCCACCTTGTTGTTGTCTGGTAGTAGTAGCTAACCCCCAGTCATCACCGTGCAATTTTCAATGATGTCTTAGCCAGGGAGAGGTTTTGTTGCCTCTCCTGCCTCCTCCTACGAAGTACTAGTAGTTAAGCAACAACAAGTGTCCTATTTTATTTGTGCTCCTCCAAGCTCACCAGGACAAGAAGAACAAGATACTTGCCTATAGAAGAAGTCACAGTAGTAGATTCACAGGACAGTGGGGGTGTGTTGAAGAGCCAACAGGAACAACAACAAGGACAAGAAGAAGAATGAGCAGAAAGATAAGACACCAGCAACCACCAGCATGATGCTAGTAGCTACTAGTACTCTTCTTTCTGCTTCATGGATGGTTTCTTCTTGCTTTTCCTCACAAAGCATTCTTTCTGCTNAATGACTAGATGATGGAGGGATAAGAGAAAAACAAAGTTACTACTAGTACTATTCCATTTGTACTACTAGTTTCTTCTTACTACTGCACCAACAATCGAGGCCCTCTTCGAATTCGTCGTTGTTGTTGTTCTTACTTGAACACGTACACCTAGTCGAATCGAMTGGTGGTGCTCGTCGTGGCCGTGGTCGTCGCCGTCGTCAACATGAGTTTTTTTGTGGAAGTGTCATAGCTAACAACCACAAGTAGTACAACTAGAGCACAACATTTGGAGTGGAGCAAAAGGGTAAGAACAGCGATGCAAACAACTTCTTTCCCGACAAGTACGGTACGAGTTCCCAGATTGATCACTTCTGGCTGCACTTGGTCGTCGTAGACTGCATTTGGTCGTCGTCGACTGCATTTGGTCGTCGTGGACGACTGCGTTATGTAATCAAAAACGGTTTTTAAAAACATCTACTGTAACAATCCGCTACAAGAGTATTTTGGACTGCGGCCGGACCTACCGTACCATACCCCACAGGAACGAAGTTCCGTGATACAGATGAGGTACGAAACGACGTACTTCTGCTATTTCCTAAGCACTTAACGMTCGCATAAATTTGACTCCTTTGACCAATACGGGTATATCAAAGTTTTCGCTCGAGAAGAACAAAGAAGCACATCGGTATTCTCTGGCTTTGGGTTGAATGTTCGAAAGAATCTTTTGTGTCAACGAAAGATTTCACTTCGAAGCACTAGTGTGCAGTACATGATCATGCTACCGGTACTGGAATAAAGACGAGTACTCGTACGTGCCGGTTAGTAATTACTATCATCTCACCTAATACAGAGTGGTAGTGGTAAAGTACTTTTTAGAATAGTAGAGAACGGAACGTACCTGCTAGTACCGTACTTCCCGAACACAAGGTCTCGTTTTTGATGTTTTTCGCGGGACATTTACTTGTACGTACTCCTAGTTTTTCCTCCTCAATGCCTTTCTCACTGTATCATCAGTGTTTTGTGGTTCTGGCTGCGTGCAAGCGAGAGTACACAAGACACCTACGGTATTCTACCATAGTAYACTMTCCTCCAGCAACAAACAACGAGCATGACGGAAAGCAAAGACAACTGGCGAGAGACCCTCTACATCTGGGACGGCATCGTCACGKCGSGGATGCCCTCTCTGGCGGCAGAAGACAGCGCCAAGAACRGCGAGAGCGCCCCCATTCCGCTCCACTGGGAGGGCTCGTGGCTTCCGATCACGGGGGCTCCAGATGCCGCCACCGTGGAAGCACCCAAGCGGAATGCCTTCAAGAGGGAYATGGATGCGGAATGCAAATTTGCGGTGGGAGGAAACGCCACCCCTCTGACGAGAAAGGGAGACGAAMAGGACGACAACGACRACGACGACRAGGAACACTTCTTTCTCGCCAAGCTCGTAGACGGAACCGGTTGGGAAATGAGGGACGGGGACGGTGAGGCCAAGGCCACCCACAAGGACARCGTCCATGACGTTCTCCTCAAGACCATCCGCTGGTCCGGGAACCAAAAGGACGAGACGGAATCCCTTGTCGTGGCCAAGGGGGAGAACGCGTTTGGTCCCTTTTGTTCGGTTGGCTGGATGCGCCCGGGTTGCCGCTGGACGGTAGCCCGCAGGTACCTGCCCGAGGAGGATCCCCGGGCGAAGTGGTCCCTGGAAGAATTCTACGATGTTGTGGTGAAAGAGGCCATTGGCGACGTGGAGGTTGCAGGAACCAGCAAGGGAGGAGAGGAGAAAGCGATCAAGCGTCTCAACCTTCCACCATGGCAGGCTGCTRTCATGCACGTCGACCAYACTGGTGGCGAGAAACAAGAACAGGAAGATGGCGGGGGAAAGCGCCAAAAAGTTGACAAAGACTAACACCAGTGTTGCCGTTTGTGAATGGTTTGCGTCAAGACACAAGAGATCTAGAAACAATCGCAAAGGCAGAGACAACAGCTGCGCAGAGAAGGAACARACACAAGGCATTATCGAACAACAGCTCGAACAAGATCAACAGACTGTACCGCATGGAAGATCAGTCAAGAAGAAAGAGGTCGAGGTCACCACAGGGACAGAATTGTCCACTATTTTGACTGATTTCGTGGTCATGTATTATCAWATAACATAGAGAAGGACCGAAATCAAAATTCTGTGAGATGCTAAAATAATTTGAATACTATAGTAAAAATCATTACCATTCAAGCAAAATTGGTTCAAACGAAACTTCAAAAATAGAGAACACACATAGACACGGGAATGGGAAACAAAGTAAGCGTTGCGAGTTGTGTTCTTTTCTTCGTTTCGGGTTCGAAGACCATATTGCTTGTCTTCGTTTCTCTCACAAAACGAGAGATGAAATGAGTCATCAGTCTGGCATTGGTAACGATTGGAACGAAATAGAAGTTTGCATTCCTAGTGTGATTGGTTCGTTCCTCGTGTCGTTTTGGCTCGAAGTACAACCTCGGCATTGCCTCTCACAACGCACCGAGATTCTGTCACGCAGCCGACAGCTTCGCTCCGTAGACCCCGAACACCAAYAGCAGKATTTTCCCATCGCACGGTGTGGTTCCGATCTTCCAAACCGCGTGCACGGAGTTGTTTTACCCGTGCGTTCCGTTGCTATGCGTTTGCGTTGCGTTGCTTTGCGTTTCGTTTCGTTACGGGGACAGTATCTGCGGATGAATAAAGACTACAGGTCGTGCTGGATTCTCGTTCGGTTCTCGAGCCACCAGGCGTGGAACTTGGAATCGTCGCTGGAAAAAACTTCTTCGTAGACGCTCGGCCAATCGGWTTCCTGGATGCCCAGAGATTCTTCGCAGGCGTGCTTCATGGACTCGACAAAGAGCGACGRSCCCAAATCGGAATCACCAGCATCGAATTCACTTCCGTAGTGGTCCTTTAGCTTGACCAAAAAGTCACGGTGACTCCGATCGGAGCGGTACGCGGGACGCTTTTCGGGGAGCTTCAGGTAGTCTTCCATGTTGGCGTCGTCGTAATCCCATAGAAAACTCGTGTGGTGGAGCCATCCCTGTCTCCCAGAAATGGCTTGTGCATTTCCCCCCATTTTGCGGGTCTCGCCATTGATTTCGTCTGCACTGGTCAGGACGTAGTCGTCCTCCYGGAGGGAGAATGCCGGAACATTTTTTTTTCTGTGGGTGCCARTGGAGGAAGCGGTAACTCTTGTGTTGAGTTTGTCAAAGGTGGGTCCAAARACAGCCTTGGCTGTCCATTCCATAATATCCCGTGGAAACGGCTTGCAGAGCTCCTCTCCGGCCTTGTTGTTGCCGTTCGTCGGTTCTGTTTCTGTTGCAACTTTTTTGCGCCCGGCGATCAGCGTGGTCCAGATTGCGTTTCCATCCATGACAACCGTCCCGCCACCCGAAAACCGCTTCGCTACCAACAACCGGTTGGCCCGTATGGTGTCGGAGTTCAGAAGCTTTTCGGCTTTGCCGCCGATGCCCATGACCACCATTCCGCTGGGATTGGGAAGGCGGCATTCGGTGGTGGAGGTTGTGATGTAGTCCGGCAGCGTTTTGAGGTGTTTGTTATTTTTGTTGTTGCTGCTGCTGCTGAGCATAATACCCTCGTCCCCTCTATCATCACTTTTTTTCTCTGTGACAGAAATGTACTTCGAGGGCCACACTGAGTGCCGACCCACTAGAATCCAGTTGTCCTGGGTATGTTTCAAAAGGTATTCCTCCAACGACAAGCGTTCAAGCATAGACAGGCCCGCATTCTCGAGATCCAGCCATCGAAATATTTTTTTGCTTTCGTGATTGCCGTTGTTGTGAGAAGAAGAGGAGAACGAACGGGAAGAAGGACASCATTGATGTGTGCCACCGCTGATCGGGCTAGGATTGATGTTTGTATTGCCGATGTCGAAAACTTCGGGGACAGAGGCACTTTGGAAAGCATGACACAACACGCGCCATTGTCTCGTGGGACTTAGCAACAAAGAGGATCGTTGAAATACTGTTGGAAACATACTCGGACACCTCACTTTTCAATAGGTGGAGGAGTAGCTTTGAGAATCGTGCTCACTTCTATCGGTATTGTTACGGTGATAGTGATTTGCAAAGCAGTAGTAGTATTTTGAGGAAAAAGCGAATGAATCAATCGATGGGCTCCTCAATTTTCCGGGAGACACTTTTCTCGCGTTCTCGGATGCAAGATGCAACGCACTTTTAATCCAAACAGGATCAAATGAGTCAATTAAATCAACGGRAAAAACCGTCATCTCCCTCCTAACGTCAAGTACGTACTCGTACGTACCCATTACCAGTACGTATCTCTTGTGGGACATCCTACCGAACGTACGGTACGTACGTAGATACTAAGACGGACTCGTCTTAACAGGAATCGACGGTTCGAAGTTGCTTTTGTATGGTTTCCGGGACGTTTTTCTTCGAGCTTGCGATTCGTCTTCCGTGTTGAAACTCGGATTGACGAAAGCATTCTACCTTACGGTACCCTACGGTAAGCAAGGTGGAAAATAGGACCATGATTGTTCTATYCTGGCATCAACCCACAAAAAAAACTAACATGGAAGTACTTCCAATGTAATTCCTTTTGATACTAGTAGTAATCATTGTGAACTAATGACTGCAATGAAAATAACTTCAGACACTCCAAAAATTCAATCTCGGCATCAAATCAGCGGAGTAACAACCATTGCAAGGACAATCAATCAAGAAAAGAATTCCAACTTTGTGAAACTGCAATTTTTCATAAAATTTTGAAAGTGGTATTACACAGTACMTGAAYCACAACCGTAACTTCAGAATCTTAATCGTAGCTTTAGTTGCATTCCCGCGGAACATGCTTATCGTTTGGATCATCGAACACTGTTCTGGTAGTAGCTTGTGGATCTTGCTCATATGCGATCAGCGGTGCTGTGGGTCTCGCCACAACATAATGTGAGGAAAAATGTACAAAACCCATTCATGGGACGACTCGCAAGGATTGACACATATCAGTAAACCATCCCTCAGATTGTCCAATCGTTGCCATTTTCACATCCTTGATGCCCGTCTCCTTTGACTCACTCTTCGGGCCGCGCTGCCTCGATCAGAAACATCATCCCCATGATCCGCAGTCCGTTCACCACCAGGATCTGGAACTTGTCCCGGGGGACCTTGGTGGCGAGGACCCTCCCAAAGGATCCTCCAGCGAAGAGGGCCGGCAGCAGATAGCTACTGGCCTTGCACCGCTCATAGGTTATGATCCCCTCTGCGTATTGCGATAGGCAAACCGGCACGTTAATGACGAAAAATAATAGCTGCAGGTTGGCCCGAAAGAGCTCAGGTTGATTCTGCCATCCGGYCTCCCGTGCAAAGATCAAAAAGGCCGGCCCACCGGTCCCAAAGGCCCCCATGAGGGCTCCACCAACCAKTCCAGCGCAAATTGCAGTGGGGTTCTGTAGCATGCTTTTCCTAGTGGTGGTACTGCTGCTAGTCGAGCTGTTGGATTTTGCTATTGACGTCGACGTATTGGCACTGGGCACGTTGTGGTTGCTGGCCGCCACGGATATCGTATGTCGATGGGTCAAGGGAGATATCGTCTCCGTCACGTGCGGCACTTCTTCCGCAATAGGTGACGGTGGTCGAGTGTCCTGGCTATCATCCTTTTTCTCTTCCTCCATTAACACCTCCTCTAGAGGCGCCAGGGTGAGATCGCTTGTTTTTCGTCCAAAACCATGATGCTTTGGATTTTTTGGCGCTTCGCTATGATCTGCGGGCTCCTCATGCTCGTCATTCTTCAAAAATGTGTACACAATCAGAAAAATTCCGAGAACGCAATCAATGGCATTGGAAGACCACGAAGTAACAATCCACAGTCCGAACACAATCCCGAACGGAACGGTCATTGCCAAGGGTTTCAGTGCGTTCGGGGTACACTGCCTCCACGTGCTTGCCAAAAGGATCGTGTTCAGGGCAATATGCATCGGTTGCAAGACTCCTACCGCATCCGGAATCGTCGTAAACAAGGGAAAGAAGGACATCCACACAAGGGAACAACCAAACCCTAGAATGGCTTCAACGATGGACCCAGCAAAGACCGCCAGAGTTGCGGCGATCAAGTGGTGCATTGTGCCACCATCGTGCATCATTTTGTTCTATAGTTTCAGTAGTTTTATTTTTTGAATCCGTCGTATATGAACACTGGCCTCTTGGCTTCTTTTCGCGACGAAATCAAATATTGACAGTAGCACCTCAAGTTCAGAAAATACGACGGCAGCAGGAAAAAAATGTTTTCTTTTGCCTTCAGAAAAAAAAGTCTAGGACCGGGAATCTCCTACAACGCACCCGCTCATATATACACAGGATCAAAAAGAATGTATTCAATAACGAGTGTTGGTCAGGTCAAATTGACAGAGTGATGTTGTGATTCGAAAACTACTAGGATGTCTGTCAATGTCTGTTGAGGGCTGAGTTTTACTCGAAAATGATGTCCGCAGCACGTSAAAAACACGTCTTCGAATATTTTTCTGTTCCTCTCTCGAAAACCATAAATTCCAGTATTTCGTCACCTAGCGAAAGAACTGATCGTACCGTACGTATGTCCTGTAGCTACGAAAACGTACTACAGTACTGAACGGGAAGGAATGTTCTGTTCGGTTACGTAATTTTGTGCGCGAAACCGCGCGAAGAAATATTTTCCTGAATGAAAGGGAGGATTACGAATTACGAACGGTATCTGGGTACGTACGAGTAACGGTACTCGTACTTGTACTTGCTTTTTTTTTGCCTTGAAGCTCTGTTGAGACCATTAGCTTTAAAATTGATTGATTATCTGGATTGAAGGATCGAGGAGCACAAGCTAGGCTTACTTATCCATATTATGTATATTCTTTCTATACCATTATTCTATTTTCCTCTTAGTAGCGGTCGTTGCTGTAAGTTARTAAGAAGGAAGTCATCTAAAACGGAGCAGTAGCGTTTGAACCGTCGTTGTCTATCATATCCAGAAGGAGTGCTTTATCTCTGATGACGTTCATGTCGTCCTTACTGCTAACTCTCGGTATATCTTCTTTGCTACCCAAGCTGGATTTGGATAGCGACCTCTTCATCTTTCGGATGCCCGACTCTATGGCGTCTTCCATAGTTGATACCGTAGGATAATTCATTACAACAAACTTGGTCCACTCACGTTGATTTCGGTGTTTCTTTGTCTTACGTCTTGACTCTTTGATTTCGCTGGTAGAATGACCGCTTTGTTTTAGCAAATCCATTCTCTTGAAGTGACTCAAATAGAGTTTATCTTTCGTTCTCGTTTTCGGACGGTAGGCCTCGTAATCCTCTACCTTCAAATCTTCCATATCTTCGTGCTTCCAATCAAGTTGGATTGGCGCCCCGTAGCTACAAGATGGATTATCCCCAATGGTTACCGAATGCTCCCTGATTTGAATTGTGCCAAAGGAGATACGCTTCTTCATCGCACCTTCCACGAATGACGAATCAGAATTATCTAACGCATTCCCATCGCTGTTTGAAGCGTCGGAATTTTCTAATCTCCCTCCTTCGTTGTTGGAAGACAAATCATCAATATCAAACTGCTCCTGGTAAATAGGACGAAACAGAATAGGTTCTGATACAACTCGAAATAGTCCCGAGCTGCTGCTGCGAATCATTCCGTTTGCCTTTTCAGTCGACKCACCCTCAGGAACACGCGTTCGCTGTGATAAATCGGGCTTTGGCAAAACCCGATTAAATTCTTTTCGTTCGAAATCCAATGGAATGAAATCTTCTCCATAAGAGGATCTTTGTTTTAAGGAGGATTTTTTCCCACTAGACCGCCGCCTTGAAGGCCGACCTGAAGCTATTTCTGCGGAGGGAGTTGAATTTTGAATTTCATCTTGAAGTGAGCTTGTTGTGCTGCTTCGTTCGCTATCTTCCTGGTTGCCATCGATAGCGTCGTAGAATCCGTAATCTTCGTCATCTGTTGGCTCTGTACCGTATTTATCTGACTCATTCGACGGCGTGCGAACCGCCTGCGGTGATTCTGTCCCATATTCCTTGTGCTCGAGAAGGGGACCGAGGTCGTTGATCTTCTCGACGCGCATTTGGAAACTCTGTGTCCCAAATCGTGGGTGCAGTTGAGGCGCGCTGACAACTCGTTTCATGGTTGGCATTGTGGACTACCGTAAAATATGATTTCGAAAGACGAATATRCTGTAAYCGGGGTGTRATGTCACGCACTTGTTYGCAATCGACGTTCATACGAACTTTGGTTTGCTTCTGAACAAAATGAAATTGTGAATATGCCAAATTCGTACGGGCGGATGTTGTCAATGCCAAAATTCGTACGGGCGGATGTTGTCAAGCTTCCGCACAGAAAGCAGAACTAATTGGCTTCTCAAGTTGAGGTGGCAAAGTTTTTCGGAATACTGACCGTTGTTCGCACTACGGTTAATGTCATAATTGTTTAATATACGTAAGGAACTGTTCTACAAGAATCAAGAATAGTCCCTTAAAAAACGAACACAAGTATCTATCCCCACAACAAGCTGTTCGAACTGATTTCAACCGTTGTCTAGTGACGTGTTTCGGAAATGTCAATTCGTTTTAATGCTCAATGAATGAAAATCGAAATTTGGTCGGATTTTCTCTGAAGGAACTTTTCAATTATTATTTTCGAACTGCCACGTTGTGTACATGCAGACACAGCACGAGTTTTTCAAAGAGAATTAGACGGAATAGGTTCCCTACACGTGGAATAATAGCGTCAATTCGAAGTAATTGGACTTCCTTCGTACCGGTCGGTACGTACCTCAACAGAAAGTTGTCACCTTTTTTAAAACTATTTCTGTCCACCGGATTTGCTAATTCAAAGCTTTCCGAGCACTTTTTTGAAATCCGTGTAATGGGTGATTCCCGTTAATCTAGATGGTCTAAAAGTCTAAAGTAGACCGTTTAGACTTTTTAGTTTAACGGGAATCATTAAAAACAGGGGCCCAACAGACATTTTTAGGCGCTCATTCTGGTCATAAAGGAATTTGGAATCTCGACATCTTTGTTTCTGTGTTTATGTCTTCTTCCTTCCATGGTGTAGTAAAAAATTTTAAGTCTTAAATTTGGCGGGTCTTTTCAGTTGAGTCCTACAATGGATTTTCATTCTTGGATTCCGGTCTAGATTTAGACTTTCTGTCAAGGGTGGATTGTGCGTTGACAGAAAGTCTAAAAATT
>CAACVS010000437.1:4598-26830 GCA_900660405.1 Pseudo-nitzschia multistriata
GATTGCCAATAACTTGCGACTAAGGGACTTACCATTAATAGCTCTATCTCAGTCACAGGATGTGCTCTGAGGTAGGGTACGTACATACGGACGGGTATCACACAATAGAGCTACCAAGAACGGGCCCCATGCTGACAAGTTATTGGCATTTTCCGTACAAACACCAGGGACGATCATCATTGAAGATTTTACCACGCACCTTTCCTACTAGACCCGTTACTGGAATGGAACCAGCAGGCGCTGCTTAACACATAAAATGAAGCGTATTTGCAGTCCCAGGACTCTCCAAGAAACTATTACTACCAGAATTTCTACCAGAATTGCTACCATCTTGCGACTAAAATTGCTACCATCTGGTGGTAGCAAGATGGTAGCAATTCTAGTCAAAATCTGGTAGCTACCATTTTACTACCATAAATATTTTCCATAATAATTAGATTCTCTTAGCCCCCTCCCAAAAGTTTCAGTCGCCGTATTCGTTAGAATGAGTCGTACTCAAGAGGGGGCTGGGAGATTAAGAAAAAAATTCTGGTAGCGATGCATATATTTTGGTAGCGTTTGTGGTAGCAATCTGGTAGCAAGATGGAAGCAAGATGGTAGCAATTCTAGTCAGATTTTGGTTACTGGTAAGAATACCGGATTGCTACCATAAATCCTACMAGATTCTGGTAGCTGTTTTGGTAACGCCAGCAAGTTACCATTCTTATTGCCAGCAGACTATTGCCTGGTAGCATGCCCGGCGTGGTAAAATAGTCAATGATGATCGTCCCAGTAGAAAAATTTAGCTCATTTTTAAAGCTCCAGGGCAGTTGAATGTGCAAGCTGGTGTGATTTCCCCATCAGGGGCAAGACAAAGACACTGTGTACATATATGCTGTATTTCCATCCATTGTAATACTCTACACTTTCCATTGCCCAATTTGATGATGTCTGGTGCAACTCAATCTTCAGTCCATCTGCAGCAGCACCCCAGACCCTCTCTGGTGGTGGTAGTAGTAGTAGTAATGATAGTAGTAGTAGTAGTAAAACAACAAGAAGAAGAAGGCATGGTCGTGGTGGGTATTGTTCACTGATTGCTGCAATATAAGCATTGACCTCCTCTCTGACAGGAGTTCTGACTGTGGTATCTGGATGGTGGTCTTGCAAGACAAAGAGGAGAACACACGGCATGGAGAACTTCTTGGTCCACTTCTTGTACATTACACATGAATACAAGCAAAAAGTGAGCTGATCGCCGACTACAAGTAGTGCGGTACGAACGCTGTACTTTACTTCTACTTGATTTTGTACTGGTACCTACGCAAATGAACAGTAAGTACTCGTACTTCCGTGACGGTGCATTGATTTCTTCAGAAAAAAATACAGTACCATGTACAGTACTTCTACTACTACGATACCGTACATATGGACGTATCTTTTCAGAAACTGATGTCTCCTGAAGTACTCGTACCGAAGCACGGCAATCGAACTCACGGTACGACTTGACTCGTAATTGATGATTATGTTGCATCATCATACGACGGGTAACAGGTCAACAGTTTTCAGTATCGAAAACCATCGTAGTTCTAATAATGAAAGATCCTTTAACCCATTGATAATCTAGAAGAACAAGGTGTTACAAACACAATCGTCCATTGTCCAATCAAAATGGAAAACATGTCCCTTACCTTTCCTAGGCAATTGTCGGATTCAAGGCTAGGAGAAAAACACGAAACTTTGGATGATTTCCATCGATGTACATCCAGAACCAATGTTCAAGAATCGAAGGAATACACGCTGGTTGTGGTAACTGAAACATTTCCGAAAGCAGAAACACAAGCACCTACAACAAACGACAAAATAGACAAAGAGATTCCCCAACCAACCATCTCGTCTCAAGCAGAGAATACACGAATCCTTTTGGGTATGAAAAATCGGGGCTTTGGTTGTGGATACTATAACTCGTTTGGAGGAAAATTTCTCAACGACGAGGAAACTGCAGAGGCATGTGCTTGCCGAGAATTGGAAGAAGAAACCAATCTCAAGGTGGGTTTGGACGAGATGGCAAAGTCGAAAGTTGGGATACAACGTTACACCTTTGAAAATCACCCTACGGAAATGGTCATGCATGTCTTTTGGATACATTTGGAGGAAACTTTGGCATATAAAGGTGGCTGTCACGATGTGAGAGAGTGCGACGAAATTACACCAATGTGGTTTGATAACATCAACGCGATTCCTTTCGATAACATGTTTGCAGATGATTCGTTGTGGCTAACGACGCTGTTATCTTCGCCTTTGCCCATTGAAATAAATGGGTCTTATCATTTTCAAGAAAATTGTCAAGACACCAACACTATTTTGCATTACCACATGGACGTTCAAAAGAAGAAACCAAAGTTTTCGATGGAGCAGAGACTTTTTCACACTCTACACAAGAACCACAGTAACCTACTTTCAATCAAAGAATTTAAAGAATGCTACGCCTTTTGCAACGGTGTTCGTACAACCTTTGGCAGGAACAAAAATAAAAAAATTAGCTTTGACATTGTGATTGATGTGGCGGGAGGTCATGGAGCTCTGGGTGCTCTGTTTTTGATTTGTACTTCGGCTTCTAAAGCAATAGTACTAGATCCTGCAAATGTTGGCGGCGGGAGAATTCAGCAAGCGTGGGGGAAATTTATGGGCCAGGACAAGCAATTGAGTTATCGACGAGAGTGTCTTAGAACAGGTTTGCCAGACGAGCTCAAACAAGCATTGCAGATGACAACTCGATACCGGATCCTCGTCGTAGCGTGCCATGCTTGCCAACACTTATCGGAAGAAATTCTAGAAATCGCTTGTCGTTTTGGTGTTCATGCTGCTGTAATGCCTTGTTGTCAAAAGGATCGCTCCGTTGGTTCAACATGGAAGGCTGCCAGCAAAAATTTATCAATTCCTGTAGCCAAGATGATGGACATTTTACAATGCGGGAAGATGATGGCTTTGGGGTCACACAACGTTCGCTTGAAATGCATCGATTCTAAAATCACACCTCAAAATAGAATCATAGGTAAGTTTCGTAGTTCGTTGTGCTTTCTAGCTCACATTTCTGATATTGAATTCTTTGCACTCAATCAACAACACGCATGGGGTTTCTCTCAACTCAGTTTGCAGAGCTCTCGACGAGAATGAAATAATCGAATCTCGTCGCCATTCACAAACTGAAGTGGACAGGGCACATTCAAAATTGGAACTAGTCTACCAAAAGGCGCATACGGTGCCTGGTTCCGTACATGAATCGAAGAAAATGCCGAACTTCAAAAATTTCGCTGCGCAATCTCCGGTGTGGTACATGGCTGCTGGTTTCGTAGCTGGATTTTTAGCTTCATCTGTTCGAAAAAAATAAAATTTGCTTTCATTTTGATTTTGTTGAGGCGTCGCCTTTTAATACTTTTCCTGGCCTTTAAGTACTACGCTCAATCTATTTCCATTCAACGAAACATCTTATTCCCCTTCACCCCACTTTTATCCCAATCCACCTACTGCACCGAACAAATGAATAAAATATTGCGACACTATCATGCTGCTGGTAAATACAATGACTGAAGTATCATATCTACATCATCATCTTCAACTGAGCGAACAAGTACTTCTATGGAACCTTCGCAACAGGCATCATTATCAAGGAGTTTCGTAGCATGGATCGATGTAACCTGTCGATCATCCTCGTAAAGAATCCCGTTCATCGAATCAAATACAAACTTTGTAAGGTTGTCCACATCTGTACGGATCGATGATAACTGAGATGGAGCATTCTTTTTCAATCGGTCAGGACCAGGCCTACTATTCACAAAATGACTTTTCGGACGTTTCATTCGAAAGATTATTGTTACCGCCAAGTGCTCAGTTGCGCCAAAGAATGGGGTTTCAATGGTTTGACCATATTTGTTCGATATTAATTCTTCGAAAGCATCAAGAAAGGATCTCTGGTATTTGATAGATGGGTTATACATATGTCCTCTTGACGTACGATGCCGTTGCAAAGGACGGGGATGCCCACGAATTTTGAAACGGATACTTGAAATTCGTCTTGCACTGCTTTCTTCTTTGTGGTCTCGGTATGCGACCCCGAAAGCGTCCCGGCTGTCTTCATCTATCCAATACCATGGCTCACCCTTGCCTCTGTCGGGGATTGAAGGTTGGCTACTTTTTGACTTCCGGTCGACAGCATTCATAGCAACGTACTTGAAAGAGGACGAAGCAACGGTAGCGATATCTTCACCCGCACCTTTCGATTTTTTTTTTTTCGGCAATAACAACGGCTCATGACATCTGATAGTAGTGAACGCTGTCACCAGGTTTGTGGCAGAGTAACCTAAGGAGAGGAACAAAGGAAATATGGCTGTAGGCAACCGCATCGTCGTTTAATTTTCCGCCGAATGGGAACGAATTCAGGGATCTGTTACAGGATCGATCGACGTTGATCTCTTCGATCTCCTCCGGTAAACGAAGCGTTCAATCCAAGATTGAAACGAAGTTCGACAGACACAATACAGTATGTCTAATAATCGTCGAGTAATTAGTGTGAGGGGGTAATCGTCTGGTAATCAGGACGGGAGCCGTAGGAAATGGAGCAACTATCGCGCGTTTGCGCGCATCTTGAATAATAAATGACGCATGTGATCTGCCATTACCAATTTTGATTGGCTGATTCTATTTAATAGATGACGTTGGTCCTCGTTCTTTCATCCTAATTAATATTTCAATTCTCTATTTATTCTCTATTTATTCCCGTTTTATTCCCGATTTATTCTCGATCTATTATATTTTCGTTGTGTTGGCCGAGAATAAAAAGTGAATAAATTGWGTGTATCAAGAATTGAGGTAGAATATTGGAGTGGCTCTGCTCTTGCAGCAAGAGCAGCGAAGACCCTTTCACTGAATYGTAAAGCTCACAAGATCAACAACAGTATCAGCATGATTACTAGTACTACTACGCTAAGMACACAATCACCAGCAGCAACAACAAGCAGAAAGCAAAAGCTGAGCTAACGAAGAATCGTCTCATAATGTTCTTGAAACCATCATGYCRAGAACATCCGGTGCACTCAATAGAAACGYRAAGAAGCCTCCAGAAGTAGAATACRAACAGCAACAGCTTGTAAACAAGCTCATTTGCTATAACTTTTATATTCACTTGCAAACGCAAGGAGCAATTGGTTGGAACAGCGATCCATCAAAGAAACCAGTACCTGCATCAGTAGAGCACTATCGAAGCTCCCAATATATTCTTGAATCTCTATCGGAGAACCAGTTCAAGCATCGAGCAAAGGTATGATCTTCCCCTTGTCCTTTTCTCTCTCCTGCTGCTGCTGTTGTCTTGTCTCTAACGACGCTTGTTGTTGGTGGTGCTGTTGTTCCCTCCTCAGTCGATGTCGACACTTGCAAAGAAACTTGCAGCAAAAGGAATCACTCTAGAAGCCCCCCAAATCCCCATTGTAAGAACAAAACAAGAAGTCRTCAAAGAAGAAAAGAAACAGATGTCGACTACAAAATCAATCCTCAAAACACCACCGGTAGCAAAGAAGAAGGCTACTGTAAGAGCTCCATCCTCGGGGGCTTCATCAGTAGCGTCCTCACCGGGAGTGGATAATTTGTTTGCAAACCTTTCGCTTGATGATGCTTGCACCTTTCAAACTGCACAAGGCTTTCTTGCTTACTCTCATATCTCTGGACGCTGGATGGATTTTGATTTCAACACCGAGGACAAGGAAGGATTTGTTCTTCTCAGGCTTCTTCTCCATAACGGCATCCAGGAGGAAGACTTTGAGTTTGAATGGATGGACAACCACACCTTTATGGTCAAGCTCAAGTGGCCAACCTTCATGAAGAAGGTGTTGATGATGACGAGCTTGGACATGATTCAAGTTGGGACTGATGCTGAAGGGAATCCTATYGTTACTGAACGYTTCCCCAAGTCCCATAAGGTCACTGGTAGTATGGGTGAGAATGCTGCTGGACTCAAGGATGAAAAGGGAGATATCTGGAATGTTGGAAACTTCTCCTTCAAGAAGCCCATGAAGACTGGTGATGACGACTATGAGATCAAAGTCTTCAATAATATCACATGCGACAAGCATGGGAATAAGGTGACCATCCTCCAAGTTGTCTTGAAAGAAGAACCGGAGGAGCTGAAGCAAAAGGTCAAGACCCCTTTGAAGGTGAATATGGTCAATGCTCCCTCCCTTCAATTCAGTAAGTTGTCAACAACAACATTGACTGGTGCTGGTGGTGCCAAGAAGTCTGCCRGTGGTGGTAGTAATCGACGACGCAGTCGTCCCTTGTCTGCTGTTGTGGCAACAACAGGAGGAGCAGACGACGAGTATGGGCCTCCTGCAAATAAGAAAAAGAAAACACTCACCACTGCTGATTCGTCTCCTCCTCCTGCTGCTGCTGCTTCATCGTCTTCTTCTTCTCAGGCTGAGGCCCTTCTGCCTTCTCCTTCTCTTTGACTAGGATACTACAAGAGCAGCAGCGCCTTGTCATYGGACTCAAGCAGTATCTCATCAGATGATACTAGTGTTGATCCAATCAAGACACTGATGGAAGCCAAGGAATATCTAGATGACCTCGAGGAATATTTACGTAATATGAACCACAACAACAATTAGTAATTAGTTTTATGAACCGACGTGTGATTTCTTAGTAATACTACCACTAGACTACTACTAGTAGTACTAGTAGTACTCTAGCGTGGGGCGCTTGTCCGCTCCTCCTCCTGCTGCTGCCACCACAGCAGACGAGGGATGACTGCGTTGTCGATTACTATCACCAGCAACAGACTTCTTTGCATTGTCACCTGGGGCGCTCGTCGAGGGACGACTGTTACTAGTACCACCAGCAGCAGACTTCTTTGCACCACCACCAGCAGTCTCGTCATCTTAGTCTAGTACTACTACTAGAAATAGCTTGCATTGTAGTCAACGTCGTAAATGGATTCACCGGCAAGGAATTTCAGCTGTGTAATTATGGCAACAGCATTGAAACACTTGCCATGCTTTGCCATCATCTCATTCCTTGGACTGGTATGTCTGAAGTGAGTTGTCAGCACATTGAATTGCTTCAGTCTACCATTTACATTCTCATGTCTTCCTCTGACAACACTCTTTTCTTTCCRGATCTCTGGAGTYATTCCCATCCRAGGCGTTTTCATCTTTGAATCTCCTTTGTATCCCCCATCCACTTCAACTCCTTCATCTTTGCAGAGCAAATGAGTCAATTTCTCCCTGAACATGACTCCATCGTTAGTGCTTGCAACGTAGGGACCATTGACCCAAACAATATGTCCAGTCRCAATACAAACACCAACCTCATATGTCAAGCCCGGTCCATTCATTTTCTTTGAGTAGTACTTCTTATCAAATGGCCAGGGTTCGAATATTGGGCAATGTGTTCCATCTACTGAGATGAGGCAAGTGGCGCTTGTTTTCTTTCCAAGGCCATTGAATCGGTTTTCTAAATCAATAATGCGATCCTTTAACCTATTTATTTTTGTAATAAAGAACCAGGCCCATTTCCGGAACGTTGTCTTTGAAGGCCATCCAACGMGGGAGGTGAGAACCTCTTCTGAGGAGTAGACCTTGAGGAAAACAARTGCATACAACAAGTGCTTACAATCGACTTCACTCTTTTCCTTTTCAGTGAGGGCTTCCTCCCAGATGAGGTTCCAAATGTTTGCAATCACCTCACTCGGAGCTCCAAAAAACGCTCGTATTCGCTTGTCTTTGTCGTTTGAGTACCACTTCCTTCCTTGTGGCCATTGAATTGTGTCCCTGATGACTTCTTCAATCGATTTCGCTGATAGCCTCATTGTCGCTTCTTCTTATTGTTGTGTAGTAGTAATAATGAGCTGATGTTGCTTGTTTTGGTGCTGCAAGCTCTTGCTTGTTGCTGCTGCTGCTGCTACGACACCACGATGCTTCATTTAAAGACAACACAAAAAAAACCAGGAATCGATCGAGAATAGATCGAGAATAAATCGTGAAATCTATTTCCAAAGTATTCTACGTCTATTCCCAATTTATTCTCGATCTATTCTCGATCAATTCTCGGCCAATATTTGTTAATCATCTATTTTTTAGACGTCATCATGACATCTGTTAAATAGAATCAGCCAATCAAAATTGGTAATGGCAGATCACATGCGTCAGTTATTCAAGATGCGCGCATGCGCGCGATAGTTGCTGCATTCAATCCAAGATTGAAACGAAGTTCAACAGACACAATACAGTATGTCTAATAATCGTCGAGTAATTAGTGTGAGGGGGTAATCGTCTGGTAATCAGGACGGTAATCAGGCCAGTAATCAGGCCATGCAGAAAAAATAATTTAAAATGTGGGCATGGGTTCTTCTCCTAGTAGAGTTACTAAGTACAATTCCCGTGCTGGCAAGTTATTGGCATTCCCCGTACAAATACTAATAGAAATTTTTACCTCATTTTTACAGTTAAAACCAGTTAAAAAAGGCATCCAACGGACAAAAATAAAAATATTTCCATTGTTTAATTTCTTGCTAGTCCCAAAATATTTCATAAGCTCTGATTTTGTATCCGCAGTAGCAAGGATCACTAATAGAAATATTTAGGGACTTCGTGGTTTTTTTGTGCGGAGGGGGGGGAGAGGGGAAATAAAGACAGGAAAATAAAAAAAATTGACACTCAGGAAATTGCCTTTAACTTGCCAGCACTGGAATTGTACTTAAGAGCTCCTCTATCTCCTACTAGGGTGAGAGCGAGGTATGTACCAGCGAATCCCTTAGGAGAAGAACCCATGGGCACATTTTAAATTATTTTTTCTGCATGGCCTGATTACTGGCCTGATTACCGTCCTGATTACCAGATGATTACCGAGTAATCAACATGAGGCCGAAACCGAGGGACGAGGATGAGACCGATGTTGATTACTCCTCTAATAACTCACTGAAGTTGTGTCTGAATCCGAGGGATGAGGAATGAAGACACAACTGAAGATGAGTTACTTTAAGCCCTCAGAATAATTGACTCGACAATTATTGACATAATAGACTGGTTGCTCAGTTTCTTTGCCAAGTACTAACCAGGTCCGGGGGGGGAGGGGGATCTGCCAATATGGAGCGTTGCTGATATTGGAGCGTCAGATGCTCACTGATATGGAGGAGCATTGCTGATACAGAGGACGCTCACTGATACAGAGGATGCTGGTGATACGGAGGCTGCTCGCTGATACGGAGGAGCGTTGCTCATATGGAGGACGCTCACTGATATGAGGAGTCGCTGATGCAACTCGCTGATGCGAGTCACTGATACGGAGGGTGCTGATACAGAGGACAATGCTGATACAGAGTGTCGCTGATACGGAGTAGCCCTTTGATGCAAAAACTCAATTAATTATTATTCTGGTACAAATTTGTCCTAGAATGCTACGGCAAAATTGGGAATCAATGCACTGTACTGCTAATTTTTGCTGCTTTTTCTGTTTATCATCTGCTGTTAATTACTACTACTACTACTGTACTTTGTTGCATACTAGCAATTAGCACACTGAAAATATTAGTTGAAAGTAGCAATTGATTTGATTACTACTTCTCTGTCCATGCGAGCAAACTTGATTCCAACAGCTGCCAGTAGGATTTGTACAGCTGCTCTCCTGATTACCAAGTTGATTACTAATTTTGTTGAGTAATCAGTCATCAGGTCAAGGTCCAACACTCATTGTAGAAAAATAACACGTATTTCTTAGCAACCGGTTACTCAATTTTTTTGGTAACACACAGTAATCTAGTAGCGCGGTGCTACTCGGCAAAAACTGAGTAACCAGTCTGTTTACGAACAAAGTACCGTACTGTACTATGTACCGTGCGGGTATGATGACAAAATGCAACTAAATTTTGCAACAGTAGGAAATCATGTACAATTCTACATAAATGTACATTGTGTTGATTCCTACTGCCATCTACCATTCCGGTAGAGCAAAAAATACGCCAAGTCGGTTGAGCAGAATTACTTCCACCATCAAGCATACAGACATATGATGAAGGTAATTCTTGACAATAACTGCAACAGAAACATATTATTTTGAAAGTTTTCTAACATCTTAGGAAGGGAAAAAGTAGATAGTAGTAGCAGCTACCACAGCAACCCATTTCAGCCGAGGACGCCCCATGTCAGCAGATGCCGCCGTATCATCAAACTCCGTATCATCAAACGTCATATCAGCATCAGCTCCTCCGTATCAGCATCCTACTCATATCAGTAGTAACAAGCCTCTGAACCAACAGACACCTCTGTATGAGCGCCTCCTCTGTATCAGCAAGCGCAACATCATCCTCTGTATCAGCGACTCATCTGCATCAGCATCCTCCGTATTAGAAAGCACCCTCCGTATCAGCAAGCGCCCTCTGTATCAGCAACTTGTCTGTATCAGTGACTTGTCCATATCAGCAAATCATCTGTTTCAGCATCCTCTTTATCAGCATCATCCTCTGTATCAACGAGCCTCCGTATCACCATCCTCTGTATCAGTAAGTGTCCTCCATATCAGCATCATCCTCCATATCAGTAAGCCTCTGCATCAGCATCCTCCATATCATTAAGCATCCTCTGTATTGGCAACAAGCGTCCTCCATATTTTGTGATAAGACAAGAAGGGAGCAGAATAGTGATAAAAAATTATTAGTAGTTTGCACCTCCATGCATCCAATACCCCAATGGCTGGGTTGCTTTGTTTCATTTCTACATATTTTCTATGTCTGAGAATGTCAGTAAACAAGAGGGGTGAAGTGCCAATGGGCCTGATGACAATTGTCCTGATTGAGCACATGCAATGGGCAGAGCCTTCTTTTCAGAGGAAGATGAATCAGTATCAGTGATCCTGATGTCAAACACTGGGGTAGTGCCCCATTTCCAAAATCCATGCACTGCAAGATTGCCTCTGACCTCTTGGGGTGGTGATGGGGTGTTGCTTTGGCTTTGGTTTTGAGCAGGCGGTGGCTGATAGATAGGTATTTGTGGTTCATCAGTAATACTGCTTGGTGTCAAGGCCTTGACACAGAACTGGTGCCATTCTCCTACAATGTCATTGTGGCAGTGGAGGATGAGTCCGCCATTTCTGCAGGACATGGTGTGTTTGACCGTGAAGCTGGCGCTGCATCCATCACACCTCTTGGGGAGTGCAGGGAGGTGGAGAGGACAGAGGGCAAATCTCAGTCGTAGGTTGTCTCAAAATTCTTTGGCTGACAAAACAGTCCCATTGAGGTTGTGGGGTGTGGCAGTCAGCCAGGTGCCGGTGGCCTGTCCCTGTCAGATGCAGCAGTGGACTTTTGGGGACGGTGTCACAAGCAGGGCATCAAGGGAGGCTTGGAGTGTCTGTAATTGCTGCTTTTGGCAATCCCCCAGGTGGCGCCAAAATTTTTTGCAGTAAGTCTGTGCGTCAAGTGCTTAAGAAATTTGGAGGGAGGTGATGAGATCGATGGTGGGACCAACAGACATGTCAAAATGTGCCTGGGCCTTGGCCTTGGGATTGGGGACTCCAAGGCCAGAAAATTTCACTGGGAATGCCAGCAAATCTTGGAGATTGCCGGCGGTGTTGATGGTGTTGCCATGTAATGCCAGCAAAAATTCCTTGGCCAAAGCCTTTTTGACTGGAGCAAAGGAATCTGCCACATCTGGAACCACTTGTTGGAGCTAGGTCCATTTGGACTGCAACGACTTTGTCAGACCTGCAAAAGCTGCCTGCGGATATTGGCATGCAGCACCAGCACAAAGTTGTATACTTTTGACCCATTTGTCGATCTGGGTCTGGAGCCAAGCTTCCTTGGCTGTAGCAGTACTGATGAAGCCTCTGATATAATGGTGTCTGTCCTGGAAATCAAAATTGAATTCCTGGAGGAGTGTGTGAGATCAGGAGTGGTGGGCTGGAGGCCCAACAAAAATACTTTTCGATGGCTCCAGAAAGTATCCCTGCTCAGGGCCCAACTGGAGGAGGAGCCGCATGGTTCCAGAAATTCCAGAACCTCCTCCATACATAACAGCATTGTCAGTGTACCACAGTTGGACGATGTCAGGAAATGCAGCTCAAAGAGTCTTGGTGAGTGAACCAAGGCTAAACTGTAGAGGATCATTGAGAGGGGATCCCCCTGGGTGACCCCTTTGCAGGAGTGTAAAACCAAACAGGGATCCGTAGATGATTGGCCCCAGAGAATCAGCTTGGCAGAATGCCTGTAGCAATTGAAGTAGAACTGAAACTGTTTTGAGCATCAACAAGGAGTGTTCCTTCAGGGTCCTCAGGATCCAGATGACAATGTTTGGGCCATGGCAATTTGGTTTGGATGGCTGTGGAATCACTGTTTCACTGTGGTCTGTCTGGTGCTGCTTCGGTCTGGCATTGTTGAGGTGAAGGCCAGGCAAGGGCATGAATATGTGCTTCCTGGATGGCATGAGAGGCACCCATGTTGATTCCAGTGCACATCCCAGCACATAAAATTAAAATTTCCGCATCAGTTGATGGTGAGGGGGCTTGCCACATGTAGAATGCACTTGGCCTTGAGTTGGCAGTAGATCTTGCCAATTCCAACAGGTCAAACCCCAGGTTGCTTGTCAAGTGCCACTAAGCAACATGCCATGAATGCACAAAATGCTGCCCATGTAGGATGGTGATTGGCCAGCCAATTTGTCAGATCTGTGGTTTCTTCTCAAAGCATTTTGGAGAAATTGCCAAACCAGAGTGGCCATGTCTTGAGTTCTTAACCATCTGTGCCACCTGGACCAGTTGCTCCTGAAAGCTTTGCCCCTCCCAATTCCACTATATCCTGTGTGATACTAAGTGGGAGTGGTTTAGGTGCTTTGGGATAAGGTTTGAAGACTCCATCAGGGGTGCCAAGATTTGTTGGATTGCCAGTGGAGGATGCTTTGATTTCAAAAGATTTCAACACTTCCAGAACATGCCTTCCAGTTTTTGTACAGGTGTCCTCCAGATGCAAAACACCTCTACTGTTGTGCCTGGTGAGGTTATGACACGCTGCTTGGATCTGTCCCAAGAAAAGTTAATTGTTGAAGACCCAAAAAGCTCCATCATTGGTTCTGTGGGCGGTGGGCCAGTCGTGAACATGCCTGGGAAACAAGGTTGTCAATGAGAATACTGTTATGCCTGGCATCCCAATGGTTGATCCGTTGCTCCAGTAGCCTTTTTCACCCTGTGTGCTTTGTTCAGGATCACCGCCACGAATACCAGGGCACATTCCAAGTTCCACTCTCTCAAACTCATGCCTTGCAGTTCCGTACAAAATCTCTGAAGAAACATTTTCCCCATGCAATTCTGGGGGACTAGGTACTGTTGGGGTCATATGTTGACAATCCGTTCCAAAGACGTTGCCACAGGGCATCATCCGCAATGCCTCCGGTAAGGTGGGTGCCCGGGTTGCTGTGAACGCGATCACCGTAGATTTTGTCCAATTTGGAATTCGCCTTGGTGAGCTTGTAGTCCAGGAGATCCACCCCCTCATCTGGAACTGGAAGATCTGGCCTAATCGTGGTTGTATGAGTTGGGGTTGGGGAATCTGGAGGCCATTGTGTTTTGGCGTGGCATTGGGGAAGGGCTACTCTTGCCATTCTTTCCGCATTCAATGCCTGTACCTCTTCCACCATCCTGTTAACTGCCTCCAGATGGTAAGGGGTCTCATTCTGTCTCTTCCACCAGATGGTAAGGGGCCTCATTCTGTCTCTTCCAATGCTGCTAAGCCATTAAATCAAATCACCATTGCAGAGATGCAGATTGAGCCTCTGCATTAGCCTCCAAATTAACCTCCGAATCCAGCACTGGGCAAGGCGTCAAAGCAGCATTATTTGCTGTATTCAAAGAAGCCTCCACAGCAGCAGTTCTTGCCTCCGCTAGTAAAGCCAATTGCCTTGGAGCAGCAGTATTTGCCTTCGCTAAAGCCAATTGCTTCGGAGGTGCAGATCAAGCCTCCAAATGAGGGGCCAGGCGAGTATTTGAAGCAGCATTATTTGCCCCACACAAAGAGGCCTCCGCAAAATTTGCAGCAACAGCATCAATATCTGCGGCAATCAAAACAGCCTCCACAGAAGCCATAGTAGTAGTAAGATCTTTAGTAATTATAGGGATGGAAGAAAAGAAGAATCGCCACTCGTCACCATCACCATCGTCATTCTTATGACTTCTAATAGTAATTGCAGTACTATCACCAATTTCTGTGCTGCTGCTGGTGTGATCATCACAAAGAAGTCTCATTATTATAACAATGAGAACGAGTTAGAAGGTGGAACAAAAATTATTTCTTCTTCACCACCATCCAGTAAGAAGCAAGAATAATGGCAGCAGCAAGTGTGAGGAGGATTACCTCCTCCTACTAATACTACTACAAGTAGTAGTAGTAGTAGTAGTAGTAGTAGTAGTAGTAGTACTACTACTACTACTACTACTACCACTACCACTACTAGTACGAGTACTAGTAGTACAACAGCAGCATTGTACTAGTAGTAGAATGTTGATGTTATTTAAAATATAGAAGAATTAGTACTAGAATCACCAAAGCAGTACAAGCTAATGTATTCTTGAATCAAAGCCAGAGAATGGTCTGCTGGACCTAGCCAAAAATATCTTAATATTATGGTTTGCCTTGTGAACTAGAAGAGGTACTACTATATGGCCAGAACCATAACTTCAGGGGAGAAGAATGCTCCTAGCTGCTCTGAGGGGTGCTAGTGCCTTCCTCCAAGGAGTAGTTGTGAAGGCACATACAGGGTGCTGGATCTAGCCAAAAACAGAGCACTTTTTGACTCTTCAAGAAAGAATACTACTACTTGTAGTAGTTGTAGTAGTTAAAGCATTACTAGCTAGTAAATAGGATGGCTAGTTCTAGTTGGTAGACTAGTAGCAGTACTAGTTGCAGTACTACTAATTGCAGTACTAATACTACACTATCTAAGCCAGCACAATCTAGTACAGGTCAATACTACTGCTGGTGAAACTACTAGTACCTACATGTACTAGTAAAGTTGTTCATGGAGCCAAATGGGATGGAGAAACAAACTGTTTGCTAGAATGGTGGGGGGCTGGGAGTGAGAATAGCAGGAGATTACAGAAAAAAACACTCTGGTATGGGTAATACTTAATGATGCAGTACCTTACTCTTAGCCAACATACTACTGTTACTACTATTAATTCTGTATTATCCAATCTCAAAGACAATATCTAGATAGTACTACTACAAGTACCGGCCGGTAGGGCAATCACACCAGGACGTAGTAGTTCGGACACTTCCATAGAACGACAAAGAAATGAATTAATGATGTAGAGAAATGTTGTTTCACAAATTTTAGAAGGTGGAATTCGATAGTAAGACGGAAATACTATACGAACGGTCGAACTTTATGCCGCGCGTCTAGTTTTGCACCGAAGTGCAATCAATTATGATAACACAGATATTTAGATGTATATTAATCCATAGTCTGCTTTAAAGCAGCTTATTTGTGTTATCATTGGAATCAACGATGAGTGTTGATCGCCCCCACAGTCGTTGTCGCTCCACCACTTCGAACTCAAAGAAATGTGTCAATGTTGCAATGTCAATCGATTTCGCAAAACTAGGTATTCGGCGAACTGTCAGATAGTCACCATTTTTGGGTCACTGTTGTATCCATTGCTATTGAAAATGTATTTGTTGCCATGATCATAGCTGTCACGGGGTTCTGTTTTTTGGGATGGAAACTTCATGCTCATATGCAGTTGTATACACATTTGGATCTGAAACTGCATGCTCATATGCAGTGGCATCCACATTTGGATCTGCGGACTAGCATCTGTATCTGGTTTCGCATTTGGTACAGTATTTGGTTCCACACTGGCATCGGCATCGGCGCCTAAGTCTGCAGTGACTGCGCTACTAGTGCCAATGTTCTTGACAATGCGTAGCGTTCAATTACTCCCTGAAGATGAGTATTGATCCTTCCGTAGTCATCCGTGAATTTCCCCTGTAGTATTATTTTCAGGATTCATCAATAATAATAATATGTATATTGCCAGTGTAATTGCTACTATCGTTCCAGCATCCTTTGAAAGATTTTTTTCGATTTCCGCCTTGCTCGACTTTCAGTCGCCATGTATTCTCTTCGCGCTTCTTCTTCGTCTTGCATCGCCCTTATTTGAGCCTTCATTGTAGAATGTGCTGAGCATTGCTTGTATATTTTAGCAATGAATTCGTCGTCTATTATTCCAGATTCTCGCTGAGCATTCTGCTCGACAAGAACCGCTGAAACTGGCAATCTTCTTCTCAGTTCTGGACGAGAAAAACCTCGATCATCTTCGTCTTCAGAATCGCTCGAATCGTCTCTATTGTCTGGAATAACACATAGTAATTGCCTTAATTTAGGTTTCTTACTGAATCTTTCACCAGGCTCGGCGTACCAAAGAGCCTTTTTATCCTTTTTCGACAAATGCTTCGCACTAGGAATTTCAACGACTTTGACCCTTTCCGAAAATATCACGCTCTTTTCGTCGCCTGTTAGAAGTGCAGATTCTTCGTATGAATGACTGGGGCTCGTGGTCGACGTGGAGAAAAAGTCAAACACCATGGCGTTGTTTTGCTTTGTCGAGTTGTACTTCAATCATCCAATTTATATACCCCCTTGATGACCTACACTATGATGGGATAGGGCGCAACGATCCCCGATGTAGACTGTTGTTCGACTAAGAGCGTAAAAGTGCAGTTGTATGGTGGTAGCTTTGTCGTTGTTTTCAATTAAGAGTTTCGATGTACAGAAAGGTTCGTTACCTGTCCAGAAAGATCGTAGTGGTGTCGACCCGAATGGTGTTTTGGTCTTTTCTCGGAAGGAAGTCTAGCTCCTTACTTCCGGCATCCCAATATCGTTCCTTCCTTGTGCGAATACGCGTGATAGCCATAATTGTTGGGATGCCCTTTCATAGGGGTGTCGTACGAGAGAATATCCAGATGCAACAGTTGCACAGCGCTGTATCAAATTACGAGTACCGTAACCGTCCAATACGTTAAAAAACTCGGATTTTATTGCGGAGATGCCGTACAATTTTTCAATCCAACGGATGGAAAACACACGGACAATTCGATGCAAGTATGTACGTAATTCTTACCAGTGACGTTCCGAAACAGCGAATTTCCACGTACGCTTAGCTACTAGATCCACCGCAAGTTTGACCACTTCGACCAATGGTGCATACATGTGTGTGTGTGTGTGTGTGTGTGTGTGTGCGCGCGCGCGCGTGATTGTACGCAATGGCTATATTCAAGAAATAGGGGGTCCCAGGAAACAATTTTCATTTAGGTCAATGATTTATCTGGCTTATTTCTGGTAGATTAATGGTGCATGATGTGGTAAAAACATTGTTGTCGATTTAAGGTAGAAACATAGTCGATACCTGGTAGAAACATAGTCGACATGTGGTACGTCACACAAACCGGATCTATGGTATTGCGCGTTTCACGCGGTTGACACCATCGAAGTTTCAGCGTCAACCCTAAGTTTTTCCTGATTGGATAATAGTTTAGAGAATTCCCTCACAACTTCATATATCCAGAACATGTTTCCGAAAACAAGCATAATTTTACTTCAAAAGCATAAAAAACTCATCCTCTGCTTGGAACTTAATTTAACAAGCCTAAAACCATAGAAAACAAGCAAGTGTAACCCATTTTATTGCGTGTTACAGTGTAGCTTCTTTTTCACGACAACTGTCTAGTACAAACGTGTAAAAATACTGTTATTATTTATATTTGGGTATTAAATTCTTATATAAAAACAGGACTCGTAGAGAATATACACAAGACAGTTCGAATTTGTGATCAAGATTGATCACAAATTTGTTATTTCTGATCACATTTTTTTGTGATCAAAACTGATCACAATTTTCGGTACCCAGAGGGGTACCTGGGAATCTAATTTTTTTCCAAAAAATTGAAGTCGACATGGTTCCTGGCGGAGTCCGGTTTCAATTGTTACGAAACTCGTAGTAGTGGGTGGCCTCGTACAGGCAAGTTCAATCGACACCACAGGAAACGTTCTTTCTGCTACTAGTAGTAGTACGTACAGTATTGTTTGTTTTCGCTGCACTGATCGATCTTCGACAATCAACAAACAACCACTCATCATCCATCCGTCGATACCAGTCACAATTCACAATGAACACCATTGTTGTAGTATCACGGCAGAGAAATGAACCTCTTCAGCACAAGGACCGGCAATGACCGCGTCAACTCCGGGTCGATTCTAGTTCTAGCAGGATTCCCAATACTGCTGTCCGGACAAGTTGCCCTGGGAGTTTTGACTATTTTGGTCGCTCTCGTCCTAACCGCGTCACAGGGAATAACCGAAGCCGATAAAATCGAGATTCGCTTTAATGCGTCGACTCCGGAAAACGTCCTTCGCGAGTTGGAGCAACTATCTGAGATGGAAAATGTCAATGGATTTGGGAAAAGCAACAACTCTCGCAAGACACTTTTGGTCGACGAGGAAACCCGGATCAAACACTACGTCAAGGGGCTATTGGCACTGGGACGCAAATATGGCAAATCAAGCGATGACAAGCCCCAGCTTTCCTTGCGCTACCAACAATTGGCATTCGAAACAATACGTCTGTATCCGGAAAACGATCAAATTGTGGATGGTTCAATATCTTTGTTAGCACTAATAGCGAAGGAACCAATAGTTCGGAAACGATACAAAGATCAGGCTCATGAATTCGGTCTGAATCGGCCCATTTCTGTATTGAAAAGTGTATTAGCAAGAGCCAGAAACGAGGAGGACGAAGCAAAAGAAGAAATGCTCGCAGAAATACTACGAAAAGGATGTTTGTTCCTGGGGGCTGTTTGCAACGAGAGCGAAGACCTCGGTCTCTCCTCTGTAGTACTGTCGAAAGGTGGTTTGGAGCTTATCCTGGAAGCCGCAAAATGGTTTCGGTTGCACGAAGAGGTTTCGAACTGGGCGTTGTGGGCTATTTTTACGTTGTCCTACGATCAATTATCCATCAAGGCACGGCTTGTACGATTGCAAGGAATCCAAACTATATGTGGAATCATGGAAAACAATCAAACAAGCCTGGAAGTGACTCGTCATGGCACAGCGATCCTTTTCGATCTATTAAGAGAGAGAGAGCGCGTAACTGTTGGATTCAAATGGAATCCTTGGGAAGTGAGGAAGATTGCCTTGGCATCGGGACTTCACGAGCGAATCTTAGCCGGCATGCGAGAATTTCCCGATTCAATGGATATTATGAAGATGGGACAAGAGATGCTCATCGGAACGGGTTATCGAGGTGATATTCCGAAGTTTCAGGAAATATAGAATTTCCCTTTGACCAACTCATTATAATAGGGACACAATGCGACTCAATACTGATGGATTTCGGTTGCTTGAGGGTATGCTCCGACTTTTAAATAGATTTTTAAGAAAAAAATTGACAACAAATCCTTGGGTTGACTGTGATAGGAGGCATTGTGGTTTGAGCATTCTCGTGAATTTGTAACATCTTATCACACGAACCATCACAAAATGTCAGCGAAAGAGCTATTGGTAGTGTGACACATAGCAGGTACTCAGATTCACTCGGTCGATCGTTACTTCATGTTCTTCCACATGCTCCCCGGAGCTTTCGTGCTGTTTGAAACAATGTTGACGTTGCTGTGGTCATCATCACCCCTTAAAATACCCTCACGCTGTAGCTTCTTGATCTCTTGTGCGAGCATGGCGGAAGTTGGGGGTGTTGCTTCTTCGTGCATACCTCTTAGCTTGTCGCGGTCAGCCACGAACGGAACGTAGATGGCCCCGATAAGGGCAGCTCCTACCGTTCCTCCGACTGCCGCCACCACTGCTCTGTTGCCCGAGACCCGATGTGCCATGGTCGATCTAGTGTGTTGTGGAGTAGCGAAATTGTAGAGGTATTGAATTTATTGTATTTACAGCGTCTTCGATTGATATAATTGTTGGGTTTATTTATCACTCTCGAAGAGGAAGAGTCTCGTACCGTACACTTATTTGCCACGCGAATACTACGGTAGAAGTAGATGAAAAATGTTGAAAACACTGAACATCTTGTGCAAAAACCTTTGCTGTCTGTGCTCATAGCTACAGTACTAAATACGAGTACCGGTACGGGCCCCATCATGGCAAGTTATTGGCAATTCCCCGGGTGTCAATTTTTTCTAATTTTCCCGTCTTTATTTCCCCTCTCCCCCCCCCTCCACACAAAAAACTGGGAGTCCCTAAAATATTTCTATTAGTGGTCCTTACTACTAGGGATATAAAATCAGTGCTTACTACTTGAGAATTAATATGAGTGGTTACTACTACTGGATCAGCTCCATTGCTTCTTACTAGTTGGGATGTTATAGTAGTACTAGTGAACACTGCTGCAAACTGCTGGGTAAGTTGTTGGTGCTGCTCTTTTGGGAGTAGCGAGAAATTAAACAATGGAAATATTTTTATTTTCATCCATTGGATGCCTTTTTTAACTGGCATTTATACATACCAATATGACATACTAATATGAGGTACTAATATGATATGGTGTGGTGTACCAATGCTGCTGCCTTTAAGCAACATGTGGTTGTTAAACACATACTAGTATGGTAACCACTTAAGTCAAATATCACATACCAATATGATATGGTGTGGTGCAAGGGGTCAGCAATGGAATGGTATTTGACTATTGCAATGCTGCACTAGGGTCAAAAATTTTGCAACTGTGCAATGCTACACTCTACAAGCACACATCGGCCATTGCAAGACTGAATCATATAGGACTAAAAAATGCAAGACTGAACACATATGGGACTAAATATTTAGGCACCACTGAATTTTAAGATGAATTCTTACACCTTCTACACTACTACTAGTAATTAATATTACTACAATTACTGTTGGAATACTAGTTGCATCATGCTACCAGCAGCAATAGCAATGACTCTGTGGCAGCCTCTGCTATTGGTGATAGTGACACTACTAGTAGTACTAGTACAGAAGAGCAGGATGCACTCTTTGATCATGATTATACTGCAGCAACAGGCAGGCACAAAAAGAGCAAGATGTTGCAGTGTCTGCCTATCCTCAGAGTATAAAGCAATCATGCAATCTGGAGCTGCTTACTAATAGTAGTAGTAGTAGGTACATGTCCCATCCCCAACTTGCACCACCCTTTGAGATACTAGACAAGGAGAGCAGGAAGACCAGGCACTCCAACCCTCTACAATGGTGGGGAAATCAAAAGAACCACCAATTTCCAACATTGCCTGCTCTAGCAAGGAAGAAGTATCTTGCTGTTCAGTAACATCTGCTCCTTCAGAAAGGATATTTGTTAGTACTACTAGGACACAGAGGATCATCATTGATCTATGCACTAAGTAAGCTTGATCCTGATATTGCAGGAAGGACTTTGTTGTATGTAGCTGAAAATTTGGATTGGTATGAGAAACAAATGGTGGGCACATCATTGAATGATTAGTAAATAGCTACATCATAGTGGTGGTATGGGACTACTACTAGTACTATCAAGTAATTACATTAATATTTTACATTTTATTACACAATGGTATTGTGGTGCAACAGTCAAGGATGAAAAAAGGCATTGTGGACCGTTGCAGCTGTCCCCTAGTGGTGAACCAATGGTGTTGCCTTTAAGGGACACATGGTTAAACACATAGTATGGTAACCTCA
This sequence comes from Pseudo-nitzschia multistriata, assembly GCA_900660405.1. Classification (NCBI taxonomy): domain Eukaryota; phylum Bacillariophyta; class Bacillariophyceae; order Bacillariales; family Bacillariaceae; genus Pseudo-nitzschia; species Pseudo-nitzschia multistriata. The sequence continues at coordinate 26,294 of CAACVS010000437.1, forward strand.
AAAACTAGATTCCTAAATTTCACTTACTGATTCTTAGTAGTGAAAAAGAAAATGAATAAAACTAGATTCCCAGACACCCCTATTCAAAGAATGTGATCACAATTGATCACAAAAAATGTGATCAAATCTGATCACAAAATTGCTGAATTTCTTTATCACAATTTTTTGTGATCAGATCCTGATCACATTTTTCCATACGGATTGCTATTGATTATAACAAAGATCTAATACAACACAAGATATCATGTAATGGAGATCTTTGCATATATATACTATAATTTATTTCACAATTCAAAATAGATTCTCTAGGCTGAGACATGATTGATGTGAGTATCGATGTTGCTTGGAAGAGGAATTGGTCTTATTTGTTTTCACCATGGTCTATTCAGTTATTTGGTGATTTTTCTTAAGGGTTGATTAATTTGATACACGTCAAACGGGTAGTAATTACTGTGCACGAAATGCGTGTACTCTTAGTAAGTATTTTAAGTGTGTATGAAATTGAATTATAAGATTAAGATTATCATGAAGATTACC
>CAACVS010000438.1:0-25622 GCA_900660405.1 Pseudo-nitzschia multistriata
ATAGTGCCATCCCACTTTGAAAGGGCTGGTGTTTTAGCCGCAACTTGAGATTCCAATTCCTTTCTGTTTTCTTGTAGAAAGGATTGGATTAATGCATTGAATTTCTTTTGGAGAATGGGCTGGGAGATAGCCTCAGGATGGTGATGACCACTAAACCACGCAACTTCGGTAGTTTGAACAGAGTTCATAATCGCTGTATGTCGAACGATCCATATGCGCTGCTCCTGGAGAGTGTCCATCAGAGAGCGTTTGAAGTTCCAAATAACTTGGTCAGGCGAATCAGGGCTTAATGGGCGCTGGAGCCATAGGGTGAGACGCACTCGGTGGTCGGTGGGGCTGATAGAGTATTCAAAGTCTTGTTTCATTTTGTTAATGGAACAGGGATGAGCGTAGGAAGCTGCAACAAGATGAGTGGAGTGGCCACTCCCTACGAGTGTGAATGGAGATGGGAGAGATTCATTTGCCGTCAACAAGGTATGCAAAGTCTTCGCAAGAGGATGATCAATTGGTTGGGTTTGGGAGGGCTCCTGAGTGACCGTTGAAGTGTCAATACCATGGGGAAGCGCACCAGCAGGCAGCTTCCAAGCAATGCGTAATGGAATCAACGTATGAGGGTGATTTCCTGGACGKGGGCATTCATACATGAATCGTGTTTCATTGTTTAGGGGACCAGTATGTTGGAGGGGTTGTCGTTCATCCGGGAGGGKAGGGTTCTTGGCSAGGGATGCAAGCTTCGGAGCAGCAGATGGTTTCGTAGCGCTGGAGGGACTGGGACTACAAGTGTGACTAGCAACAGTAGTGCTAGCTGTCGTGGTAGTGGTAGTAGTAGACTTAGTACTGGAGAAGGTGACAGCTTTGGGTGGGCGTTGTTTAGATCGAGTGATGGCAGCAGAAGACCGTTTACCTCTGTTAGAAGTTACTGCTATCCAATCAGATTCATCTGCTGGGGGCATGTTGTGATCCATAGTAGGGGATGCAGTAGAAGATTCAGTAGAAAGGAATTGATCCGTGTTGGACAAGTTATGTGCTTGAGTATTGGGGTGGGGACTTGGCGCAGTACTGTTTGCTGTAGAAGTTGCTGTAGAACAAATATAGATCTGGCATATTCGCTGGTGGGTTCTCTAAATTGGGCGCTTGTAAAGTACACTTAAGAGACTGTTTCTTTGGGCCTAATGATATTTTGGATDTATCAAAAGGGACTAGAGCTTCACTTAATGCTTTCACTTTGGATTTATCACTGACTAAGGGAACACTTAAGGCGCTCATCTTGGTAGCTGGTGGAAGGGTAGCCGGTGGAACAACCGGTGCCGGTTCCATGTAAGTATCTAAAGTGTCCTCGGTGGTAATGAATTTCTTTTTCTTTTTCTTCTGTTTGAGAAAGCTTTCCTGGCTCTCCTCGCTGTCAGAAGGGGAAGAGGAGCCTTGAGAGCCCTGGGACTGGGTCTGAGTGGAGCTGGGAGTGTTACTGAGGGTCCATTCTGTTGCCAATGTGGAAGATGGTGGGACTTCAGTGGAGGCTGGAGGCATCGATGCATCCCCATCYGGGGACATCGATTCATCCGGGGGCATCGATTCATCCGGGGGCATCGATTCAGCCTCTTCCAGAAGCATCATCGATTCATCCCCATCTAGGGACATCGATCCGTCCTTAGTTGGAGACTCTGATTCATCCCCTGAATAACAGGAKATAGACTGATCCAAATGAGCTTGGAGAAGGGATTTGGTGGGAATCGCCGGTGTGGTCGTGTGGTTATTTTTATTTTCTTTTTCTTCTTTATTATCGGTGGTTACTGAATGTGAATGAGATTGAGTGGAGGGACATGCAATGGTGATAGATGTAGGTTGCCGGGTTCTAGAAAGCCTCTTCTGAAGCCTAGCAGCAACTGTTTGAAGGACAGTGGTGGGGGTCTTCTTCGGAATCGGAATCGGATTCGGAGGGATCACTTCTAAAGCAGAAATCTTGGAGACAGGCGCTGTGGCCTTTAGAGGGCTAGGGGGAGGCTCAGGGAGCCTGGGGGAAGGCTCGGTGTGTCCCTTTGGTGGGGGAGGGTCCTTACTGGTTGGATCCGGAGGGTCCTTGTTACCCTTTGGGTTGGGCCCGGTCATGGTTCCTGGTAGTTCGATGGTGCAATTCTTAGTTGGCCTGTGTAGAATCTAGTACTAATTCTAAGTATAATTTTCAAGTGAGAATTGTATCTTCGTGCGAAGATGAAACACGGCTGCGTTTGAAAAAGTTCGTTTTGAAAATTATACTAAGGTACACGTAATCTCGTGCAATTGGTCTTTCATTTTGAAGAATTGCTGCTCCGAGCTGATAATCAGATGCGTCAGTGTAAATATGGAAAGGTTTGTTTAAATCAGCAAAGGTGTTAATAGCATTGTGAGCTAKGAGAGCCTTCATCTCCTGAAATGCTTGGTTGCATGCTGGTGTCCACACATAGGGTCCTGAGCCAGTGAGGGCTGTTAGTGGGGCCAAGACATGGGATTGGCAAGGCCACATGGATTTGTAGTAGTTCACTGCACCAAGGAAGGATCGGACCTGTGATTGATTTTGTGGAATCCCCATCTTGAGAATCCCATCGACCTTCTTTTGCCAAGGCTTGACTCCTGTGGGGGTGAGCCAAAAGCCAAGGAAGTCAGACTCTTTTACTGCCCACTCACACTTGAGTGGATTGCACTTCATGCCATTGGACGCCAATTGCTTCAAGACTGGGTCGACTGATGAAAGGTGTTTGCTGAATGGTCCTTGGGACCAAATCCCCATGTCATCAATATATACTTCAACATCTAGACCAGATAGGATCTTTGTGATGAAGGCTTGTGCATAGTCGGGAGATGACTTGAGTCCCATGGGCAATCTGAGTCATCTGTAATTGCCATGGGTTGTAGTGAGAGTGCAAATCTTTTGGCTCTCCTCATCCAATTCAAAGCAGTAGAGCATCATAGAAAGATCAATCTTTGTGAAGTGATCATACCGTGTTCTTCGATTCATGATGTCTTGGATTTTGGGTAGATTAAACTTAGGTCTTTTAATCCTTTTGTTTAACTCCCGTAGGTCAACAAGCCATCTGACTCTGCCGTCCTTTTTGGGAATGATAAAGGCTGGGAAGCCCCATTCTGAATTGCCTGTGGGAGCAATCACTCCCTCATCAACAAGATGCTGGTATTCCCTTTTGAAGACATCTCTGTGTCTGTAGGGAACTGGATATGGGTTTATGTAAACTGGTTCTGCATTATATTTGCCGTTGCCAAACTCAGGGAGACAAATATTGGAAATGAAGACATACTTGGATGTATCAAAGCTTCCTTGAGCTGTTGTGGTGACTGAGCTGAATTGGTCCTGAAAGGGGACTGTCCCTGGTGGAAGGCAACGCTCATGAACAAGGCACATTGTGCTCCCACTATCAAGGAGGACCTTGAATGTTTGCATGGTTGGTAGGTCTTGAATGGATTTACATACTAGGATGACCACAGGTAGTACATCCTGCACATCTGGTGGTGTTTTCAGAGCTCTCAAGGTGGTTGCCGTTGGGTTCTTAAGAGCTTCATCATTATCAAGACCATAAAGCTCAAGGCTGTCTGCTGGTGATTGAGTGCATCGTGGTTGAGGCAATGCAAAGAAAGCCTCTCTCGGATGTCACCACTGTTGGTTTGGTCTTGGAATCGAGCCGTAGATCCGGAGTTGCTGTTGGACTGTAATGATACATGGCTTGGAGGACCACTGGAATTAGAGCCATGATAATTCTGAGTTTGGATTGATTGAKGTTGGAAATTGCTCATGTTCCCATGTTCATCCATTGAGCATAGATACATTCGCGGTGTGAACCTCTTGCTGCTTGCACTGTTGTTGCTTGCACTTGAATTTCCTTGGTTTCTCTTGTTTCCTCCGTAGTTTCCCTGGTTGCTCTGATTTCCTCTGTGATTGTTGTTATTGTTACCTCGGTTGTAACCATTCTTATTGAATCGACACTCTCCCCAAAGATGTTGTCCCTTGTGTTTCCTACAAGGCATTGCATTGATCCTATTCTGTCTTTCTTCTGGGGTCTCATTTGGTCTCTTGTTGTTGTTGTTGTTGTTGCGCCTCTTTTGTTTCCCATTTTTTACAGAATTAGTGTCCTCCGCTGGTCTCTTCCTTCATTGTCTTCTCTCATTCTTGTCAGCAAGTTCTTTCTGATCTGTCATGAACTTAACTATCCCTTGTGGTGTATCTTCAAGAATGTCTCTTCCGCAACTGATATATTGATCCTGCCAAGCATTGGGAAAGGAGTGGAAAAGAATCTCATTGATCTCTCACTCTGATAAGGGGCCTTTGATCCCATGAAGGATGTTGGCTCTATTGCAACACACCTGGACTTTCTCCGCGTGCTCCTGACAGGTAACGTCATGAGGCTTCTTTATTGCGTCTGATTCCAGGTACGCAATCACCCCATCTCTTGCTCTCTTTGAAGGCGCATAGAATTCTCGGAAGGACGTAAGGGCCTGTTTCCACTGTTCCCTGGTGTTTCTTCCTATTCTCAATCGGTCTGGACCCTTCCACATGTTGTTCCAATTCTGTCTCGGCCGGTGTGCTAAGACCGTGAGCCAGTTCTCGTCTATTTGTTCATCCCTCAGTTTCAAGTCATCCGCTGCATCCTCAAAGGCTTCTTGTACATGGAATAACTCCTGTACTCCATATTGTCCGGAGAAGACCACACAGCTTCTTTCCTTCCTCATTGCAGGAAATTCCATTGTTCTCAGATTAGTTCCCCTTCCTGAAGTCTCTGTCCTTGCTGGGTGATCCACAAAGAGACTGACCCTTTCAAGGTCACTCTTCTTGAATTGGTTGTCGAGGGTACTAAGGCATGATTGGTATGAGTTTCGATTTCGTGAAGACGAGTTTGAGTTGGTCTTCACAATGGTCAATGCAGTATTTTTGGTTGATTTGCTTAAGGGTTGATTGATTTGGATACAGGAATCACTTAGTAATTACTGTGCACAAGATTACGTGTACTCTTAGTATGTTTAAGTGTGTATGAAATTGAAATTATAAGATTAAGATTCTCGCGCTCCAACTTTAGCTTTCAGTAGCTCTGATTAGATCCTGTGTAGCTCTCAGTACTAAATCTACACAGGGTTCTTAGTATTATTCTGATCTACTGACATCTTTGTTCCGTGCGAGGTAATCTATTTCTGATATCGTGGACCTCTTACGATCCTCGGACCTCTWRYGAKKGATCCTATGATACATACATATAAACAGTACCTTACGATAGGTACGTAGGAATGGTATGCTCCTTCACTCCTTTCTTCGAAGCATCATACGTACATATACTTCCGATACTGTACGTACGTATCCGTTGCAAGTACTACTACTACTATGTCTTCATAGTATGGTGATTTCTTGTTGCAAAGAAGAATAGCAGGTGCTGGTGGTACTAGTAGTCTTGACAACACCACATGACAATATAAGATTTGAAAATGTGCATTCATTCTCCAAGTTCTACTTTGTTATGCAGCTATGGTGCTAGTAGTAGTAGTAGTAGTAGTAGTAGTAGTAGTAGTAGTAGTAGTAGTAGTAGTAGTAGTAGTAGTATGACAGCTACAGTAGGTCTGGTGATGCAAAGCACCATTTCCCCATGCTGTGTTCTTCCAAGAATCACGGGTGTCACAATGTTCTTGTTGTTCCTCATGTCACTGCCTAATTCATGGCCCAGGGTAACAGAAGAAAAAGCATCAAGAGCATGAGGTATCCCTAATCTCTTGGTAAAAATTTCATCTTGCTATCCCCGAACAAATGACTTTGCTTTTGTTCCTTTTGTCACCAGCACCCCCACTGATGTCTAAAATATGAGCGGGTGCTCGACCGGTGCGGGACGAGGATAACATTGTGTATGCAAAAATTGTGACCATGACGGGGCTCGAACCCGCAACCTTCAGTTTCGAAGACTGAAGCTCTACCATTGAGCCACACGGCCATACGAGATGTAAAACAAAAACCATATATCAAATGTGTACAGTGCTGTCATCGATCTTCAGGAAAATAACTCTTTGAATTGAATTCGTATCGTACGGTATTCTCGGCATTCTTAGGCAAGGGGATCTCGGTTTCGTCGCAACATTTAACATGAATGACTACTATGTGGCGATAAAACCGGTCTTGTCGTTCCATTTCTGTCCTCGTCCCGGCACCACTCGAGAAAGATGCCCTACTGCGGAGGTACCGTTGCACGTACCGGTACGTACCGTTACAGAAACCTGGACAAGAAGTACTGTAAGTATTAGCAATTGTACGTACGTATTGTAGCGTACCCGAAGTACCGGTATGACTATTGATCAGAGTATTTTTTATGTTAGTCCTGCAATCGTGATCATGACCGAACCGCGTCATCTTTCGTGTCGCCTCGCCATTCATTTTTCTTCTACGAAGTACGATACTACTTCTGAGGAGAGAAAGATGTGATTCAATTTTGCAGTACTCGTACTCGTTACTCGTAGTCGTATCGTACGATGCGTACTGTATGAATTCCTGTTCCCGCCGGGACGTACCGTACGGTACCGGAGAAAAAGTACCGGAAACAATACGAACCGCATTACTCGAACTATGAGATAGGTTACGGATAGTTGCTTTTACACTATTTCTGTAATCAAAGTTCCATTCCACCCGTACCGTACAGAGCTTCGGTATTTTGTGCGATAGAATCTCCATCATTGTTCATCATTGCTACGCATATTGTTTGCTGAATTAGCGAAACGAAGAAAAACAAGCATGCCATACACGACAAGAATCAACACGCCAATCAATCATGTCCAGCTGACAAATGTGGCGGTCGTTCGGATGAACAAGGGTGGGAAGCGCTTCGAAATCGCCTGCTATCGAAATAAGGTCATGGATTATCGACAGGGTCTCGAGCAAGATCTTTCAGAAGTGTTGCAGACGGAGCGGGTATTTGCTAATGTTAGCAAGGGCGAGTTTTCCAAAGCGAAGGACATGCAAAAGGTGTTCGGAACCAAGGACGAAGATGAAATCTCTAAAATAATACTGTCCAAGGGACAGCTGCAGGTTTCGGATAAAGAACGAGCGCAACAGCAAGAAAAGACATCAGCTCAAATAGCAGAGTGGATTTCCAAGAACTGCGTCCAACCAGCAACAGATCGCCCTTACACCATGTCGCAAATAAGGCACGCCATGAAAGAAGCGAACGTATCGATACATCCAACAAAGCCCCTCAAGCGACAATATCTAGAGTGTGTCAAACTGCTACAAAAGATCATGCCGATCCAACGAGCAAAAATGGAACTCCTTTTGGTAGTTTTGCCCGAGGACAAGTTGGAGACGGAAGAAATTCTGAAGGAAAACAACGTGACCTTTTCGGAACCAACAGAAACATCTCCGTACCTCAAGTATCAAATATTGGTGGATCCGAGTTTGTACAGAATCCTCAGCGACGCCATGCAAAAGATGTCTGAGGCCCGCATAGAAATCGTGAATCAGATTGTTACGAAACAAGGAGATGTCAATTTAGAAGAAGAAGTTGGAAACAAGAGCGACGGCATTCAAAGCAATCCAAATGCAGCATACACCAACGAAGACGATGACTTTCATGCTGCGCAATTGATAGGCAAGGTCAATATTTCTTCCAAGCAAAATTATGATGACTCGGACGATAGCGAAATCGAAGGAGTGCGCGTGAACCGGAGAAAAGCCCAAAAAAAGAACAAAAAGAAAAAAGGGAAAGCGAAACGAAGAAATTTCGAGGACGCAGACCAGAAGAACAATTCTCACAATGAGAGATCGACCGATGGATTTTCCAGTCAAGCAATAGGATTACATCAGTCCGTAGATGCATCTGCTGAGCCTTCGGACAACAGCAAGAATGCTGTCTCGATTACTGGCAATGGATCGGATCCATCCGGTAGAAAGAGTTGCAACACGTGTGGAGGATTCTTTGATACTGCTTCCGAATTTCGGGCACATTTCAAGAGCGATTGGCATCGTTTCAACCAGAAATTAAAAATGAAAGGATGCGCTCCAGTCAGCGAAAAAGAATTTTTGCTATGCGACTCGGGCTCGTTTTTTGAAAATGGCGATATGTTATGATCGGGATGACCAAGGTTCTAAAGTGAAACTTTTCTTGATGGAAATAGCTTACTTTGATACTTTGAAACTTAAAACCCAACCTACTTTCTTTGCATCCGTAATAGTAAATCCTGCTCCATATGCAATTTGCACGCCATCGTGATGGTTGACAATGGACTATCATATGAAGAGGAAGTAGACTAAATTGACTACTAGATTTAAGATTCTATCAGAGTACTCTGAAATATAAGACGAAATGCATCAATTAGAAAACGTCAAAAAGTCTTTCTATTGAACTCTGTTTTTGGCTGGGCTGTTTGCTATTTCCCCAAAACAGGAATGCTTCAAGAAGTACTTTGACCAGAGGAGCAGCATAGAATTTGTCTTCTTTTGATGTGCAACACTGCCACTACTACTAGTACTCAAGTACTATCATAATACTAGAAGTGCTACTAATGATACTAATACTAGTTCTAATAGCTAGTAATAGCTAGTACTAGTATTACTAGCTAGTAGTAGAAAAAGCATGAACAAATACACTACGTTGCAACAAGTAGTACTCAATTCTGGTCCTCCAATTCTTTGTCAACAAAAATAAATCACATAATAGTACCACTTCTATCCTCATTATTACTCATTGTGGACTACTACTAGTAGTACATATAGTAGATGGCTAAAATACTACTAATATTAATCAAGAATCAAACAGGGACATTAGAGAACAGCCTATTTCCATGCACAGTACTAATAAGCTACCAGATCCCTGACTAGTAGGTCAACCACATTGACCACTAGTAGTAGCGTTGGGGGGTACACCTATGTGGGATAAAAATTCTTGCTAGCATTATGACACATGTATGTTTGCACCATACATAAAGGCTATAATGGAGACTCAGGGGTTATGCCGGGAGACAATTTCCATAAAGCAAAAACATAGTCCTCAATATGTGGTACAAATAAAGTCAATATGGTACCCTAGTGCTACCAACACAGGGCTAGTATTAACTATACATGGGGGATCTGGGAAAATTACCAGAAATTGCCTTCAAATCAGATTTATATCTGCTTTATGATTAAACAAAACAAAAGCCTTAATATAATATTTAACCTTGTGAACTAGAAGAGGCACTATGTGGGCCAGAACCATAACTTCTTCTGTGGGGAAGAATACTCCTAGTAGTTTCTCCAAGGGGTAGTGCCTCCCTCCAAGGGGTGTTAGTGGAGGTGCAACGAGGGTTTTTGTGGGCTGGGTTAAGTGAAAAAATGTACCATAGTAGTTTGGATGGTGTGGGTTGTAATGGCAGAGGCCAGAGTAGTCTCTGGCAAGGCAGGTATTTTGTGCATTCTCTTCTTCTTTGAGTACGAAGGCAGGCTCAAAGATCAGCCCGTCACAGGTTGTTTATGATGTGGTAATAGTGAAAAATACTGAGTGATAGTAGGGCGTGTGTTGGAGATGGATGCAAGGGAAGCTTGGCAGATGCTGTCACCATAAATAGTCATCTCATATACTCAGAGGTAATATGAGAGCAAGAAGGGGGAAGCATTGTCACACAATAATATTTCAGGATCTTCTGGGAATAAATTGGCTTGAGAGGGGCATGTCTTTGGTTTGTGGGCCAAGAGATTGTGGACTCTCTTTATTAACCATTGTTCTTGCAGCGCTTTTTTTTTAGAAAGAGGGTAGCTGTGGAGGTCTTTATTTTGCTGTTCCCACAATGAGAGAAGTAAGGAAGAATTCAATAAGATAGCCCCCAGCACAGTTGGGGATTAAGTACTGGAGTGAAGGTCAGGGTGAGTAATACACTGAAGTGAAAGGTGGCCAGCAAACAAATGGTGCCATCCAATATTGCTCTGGAAATGAAGAATTGGATGGAGAGATACAGGATATCTCTCTGGTGAAACAGTGCCAGTATCCAGCCATTCAGTAAGGCAGCTGGCGAGAGTATCAGTGACAATTGATCTGAAGCCTAGGGTGGATATCCATTGTCACAAGGATGCAATTGTCTGCTGTCTTCATTGAAGTCATGATGGATGAGAACATCTAAAGAGATGCTTGGAATCTTCAGTAGATGGACAAAGACTCACAACAACTGTCATGTGTTTGGTAGTTCCACTGACTGGTGATGGTGGGAGCGGGCAAAATGTGAGAAGAAGGATCCAATGCCATTTACAGCAGCTTCAGGTTTCTTGGTGATTGATTGTTGCTTGTTCTTGCAACTAGCAAGGCAAAGACAACTCACACAGCTTCTTCCAGCCCCTAAACAGCTACATCCAGGCATCTTCCCAGCTGGGATGCGTGAGCAGGTGCTGAATTTGGTACACTCACAGCAAAAAAGGGGCTTGTGCTGCTTAATATTCCTCCCATTTTCATGGTTGTCATTTCAGTTTTTGACAATTTTTTGTCCACTTTTGCTAAATTCTGACATTATCACTGTGTAGACCTTGGCAGGATTTCTACAGGGAGAAAAACTCAGCAGCTGTGTCAAATGACGACTAGAGCCAGTGGAGGTCTGTAGAGCCTCCAGCCTAACCCTGAGCACAGTTTCAGAACCCTCTCCTACAGGGCTACAACCACAGCTACTCAGACTGGCTTGATCCCTGTCTGGTAGTAGTAGTAGTAGTTGTTGTTGTTGTAGTAGTAGTAAAGATAAACAGTTATCTTTTTCCCGTCGTGTGTTGCCAGATATTGCCAAAAGGCAAATCTTGGTACTGGAGAGGAGGACTTTGATATGAAGGAAGGCTTCATCAAGAGTGAGGCTGTAGCTGGTTTAACAGCGCTGTCTTCAGGGGCAACTACAACCACAACTGCAGGAGGAGCTGCAGGAGGAACAAAAACAGCGTCAATTATTCTTGCTGGAGATGCGTCCAGGGATGATGGGGAAGAAGAACAGCAGCAGGAGCTGGAGTAGTAAACCGCTGTAGCTTCCTCCAGCAATTTCACACCTTCCCTTGTTGAATCAACCCCAGCAAAGAAGAGATCTTATCAGCAACACCAGAGGAAATCTGTCCCTGACGCTACTGTATTCAATGAATACCTTAGAGTGGCGTAAAGGATGTAGCAGAGAAATTTCTTGGAGCTGCTGTTAGCATGATGAACACGTGGTGGTAGCAGCAACAACAACAATCTTACCATGGTCCCCCCCCACCATTACCACTATGGTACTCCACCACCAACTGCTCCTGTGTTGTTTGCGTCTGCGTCTGTTGCAGTGACAACCGTGGAATCAACTCGTAAACGCCAACACACAGGAGAGAAATCCCATAGTGAAGAGCACCATGGTCCAGAGGATGTTTAAATTGTTAAACTACATTAAACTACATTAACTAGACTAAACTGTATCGGTCTTGATACAAAACAATGAGCTTTAGCGTACTAAATACTGTGGAGGAGGCTTGAGCGTAGTACTATGCACTGTACAGCACTTTACAGGAACTTAATCCAGTTTTCTTGTGAAGGCTTTTGTGTATACTTTTGTATATAACCAATGCTGGACTAGAACTGTTTTTGCTATGTCAGCGTGTGGGAAGTCCCACGAAAACGGTTCGGATTGGTATGCACATGTTCTGTATCATAAATTTGTCTTCATTACAGTATAATGCTGAGGTTTTACTCATTACAGTATAAAAGGTTATCTACTCAATCATTTGTGTGTATCAACAAACACGGAAGCTGGGTCACAGGGGTATACATGAAAACCACAAACAAGACCACTCAGCTTGCTAGCAGCTAGCAGCAAGATCCCCCCCCCCCAATTAACAGTTCATTAATACTGTTTGCAAGCAAACACAGTGTTGCTGATTCAAACGAAGCTAAGGGAAGTAACCATTGTAAGCGTTTCATCTTCTCCACCATGGTTGTATTGAATCTGTTGTGTTGATTCTGTATTGTATCGATTGAATCAGTATTGTATTGATAGAATCAGTATTGTATCAATCAAATCAGCAGTATTGTATTGTTTGAATTGCATCGTCAGATTGATTTAAACTTTGCCATTCTAACTTCACCATACTAACTAAACTTCCATCTTCCGAAACAACAAAAGGAACCAACTGACCATGGGATTCACCCTTGAAAAACTCCATTTCCATCAGGCAAAAGCCTGTGTCCTACATGGAAGTAACCTCCTGCAAGGTCATTCCTTAACTCTTTGTGAGGAGGAACCTCAGGATCAGTTGCTGGTGGCATCCGCATGAACGTCGATAGGATCTGGTTGTGTCCAATGGTACTGCACTGGAAGTTGTACAAGTTGATGAGAAGGTTCATTGTGATTCTTCTTTCCCCATACTCCTCCAAGCACATTATGTCCTTGATTCTTGGGAACTGTCCCTGTATCATGCACATTCCCCATTCCGACATCTGTCTCAAGGACGTTGTGTCCCTGTTGAGAAGTATCCACTGTGGTTGATCTGGGTCCCTCTGTGAGCTCTTGATGAGGCTATCCTTGTAATCTTTCAGAGCAAAAGCTGAATCCACTACAACCTTTCTTCCACTACTCTCTTTATGGACCTTCACGATTTGTTGGTACACACCGTGTTCAGCAATAGTAGCACTATCATGCCAAGCTCCGGGGCAGCTATAAACTGCTATTCTGATCCTTCCATCAGGGGCAAAGGCAAATACACTGTTAACAAAAGTGTTATCCTTCCATCAGGGGCAAAGGCAAAGACACTATTGACATAGTAGGTATTCTCCTTCCACACTTTATAGAATGGTCTTTGTTTATACCAGTCTCCTGAGGTTTCAATCACTTGCTTGAGCCCATCTGCAGCAGCCCAAACCCGTTGTTCTCCAATTGCCTTAACATAAGTATTCACTTCTTCCTCAGTTGGGACACTGACCATGGCGAGTGGGTGTTTGTGAAGGGCAAACAGCATTGCTCTCCTTGAAAACTTGAGCCACTTATAGATCACTGTGGATGTTAATCCAAAGGCCATTGCCATCGACCTTGCTACAGATCCTCTTGTCCTGAACCAATAAAGGACCAATCCAATAGCACCACAGACTGCATCAACCTCTCTCTTCTTCCCCCTGGGCTTGCCACTGGCGTAACAAGGAACCTCCATGATCTCATTGTTGTTGTTAACAGTAAACTTGTTGTATACAGGAGCAAACAGGTCAACAAGCTCCCTGAAGACCTTGTGGTCCACACCACAGCAGTTGAGGAGAGCTTGATCAAGTCCTGAGTGAAACATAGTATGGAGGAAGGGGGAATCAGCATATCTCCAAATTGCAAGTCGTGGCGTCGGCCTATCCCTCCTTCGACGCTCCTCTGGAGACAGTTTGCTTTTATAACTTTCCTCTGCATCTGCGTTCAACTGGAGGTACCAGTACATTGTAACGACCTCCACTAATCCCATGATGGCATTCTTGTTTGTTGCCATAGGGGAACGTTGGTGTTTTAGTGAGGCTAGGAATGGTTTGTTGTTGTTTGTTTGTCAACTCGTTAGCGTAAAACATGAACTCATTTTTTGTTACTGATATTGAAAATAAGCAGAGAATGTGTCCATGTTTTACTCTAGTGAGAGTGATTTTCGTGTTTTACTTTGTACCAGAAAGCCACCATATTGCGCGTGTGAGGGTCTTTTTAGTCTTTATGTTGGAAAATCATAGTTAAGATTCCAAATTTCCAAAAAGACTGGCTTCGAGCCGACGTGCTCTCAGCAGTCTGTCCATTGAAATTTGTATTCCCTTTATTATAGAAATGCTAAAAATGCTAGATTGGCCAGTTTGGCAATTCTATTAACGGGAATCACCCAAAAACACATACTTCTATGAGTGCACGACTGAAGTCTAATTCAATTTTTACATATCTATGTTTACAGCAATGATGGGTGATTCCCGTAAACATAGATTCAAGTAAAATTGTATTAGACTTCAGACGTGCACACATAGAAGTATGTGTTTTTGACACAGATACATAGATTTTTGGTTCAGGCAGGCTCTCGACAACCAAAAGTATGCAAAAAACACAAAGATTTTTTGGAATCCTCGATTCAAAAATTCATTAGTCACGAGCAACTGACAGCCAGTTCTCAAGTGTCAACGAGCGCCAGGGGAATGAAGTTATTTTCTGTTAATTTCAAGCAGAATTCCCTATTCCAAATTAAGCACATTTAGGGAGACACAGTCTATGACACTCAAATCTATGTAGTCAGATTTTTATTCCTGTGAAGTCATGGACTCGATTTATGTCAGCGTAGATTCTATGTTTACGGGAATCACCCAATCACCCAATACACAAAGAACAAAATACTAATACTACGAGTGCGAACGTACAGGTTCATACTGCTCGTACTCGTACCGTTGAACTCCGTCAACTGCCGACGTGTCATATCATGTCTCCTCCAACTTACTGTACTGTACTTGTTTCCCCCTCCAAACTGGTACGAGAGTACTAGAAATGAAGCACCAGATTTCGTACGTAGATTTAATTCGTTCTACCTGTCGTGTTTTGCGATCTGCGATTTGGTGTTGTTTTCTCTATTTTCACATTACGACTACCTGGTACCAAGTACCGGTACGTACAAGAGTATTTAGAAGTCCCTTTCTGTACCGTACCAAGTACCCACATTTGAAGACATGCCATAAATAAGCTGTACCACGTTCAATTCAACGTATTTCCATTAGGTCACATTAAGCACTATTTCAGTCCTTAAATATGCCCTTTTTTGTTCAAGACCACATAGTGAATTAATTGGCGATAGTTTTTTTGTCACACATAAAATTACCTCCACTCTAGATGATTGTTTTGATTTGATCTGCAGTGATCGAACAAAATTAAATTGGTTGCGTTGCTGAACTCGAGGAGATCCATTCATCTGCACTGCTATCCGAACCAAATGGTAACAAATGATTGTGATGAGGAAAGCGAAGATCTTCTTCGTGCTTCTAGGCTGCCACAACCTATTCGGAGCGTACGGTGTGAACAGCGATATTATTGAGATGAATTCGATATCGAGAAATAATGACGAAAAACATGGACGTAATTTAGTGAATATGATGGTGCCTGGGGATCGAGTGTCATCGATTGACAAAAGTAGTGCCATCTGCACAGCAGATTCTGGTGATGGGCAAGAAGTTGAAATTGTGAGAACGGTGGTAGACTACTATTACGCGATAGAGAGCACGGACAAAATCACCACAAAAGATTCTATCGGACGGACAATGATTCGTTTGCTGGAAAATAAGCTTTTTAGATCTATTAGACCAGCAGTGCTTTGGTGCTATTTTGACGAACCCCAGAATACAAGACGCAACCTACTCCGAGATGTGGCCGACGCTTTTGATAAGGGAGATCATTTACGGAAACTAACTCTCGAAGAAGCAAGAAGACGTTTGAGCATTGTGAGTGTCTCAAATAATCCCGATGATGAAGAAACAACAAGTAAGTGGTTTGGAATGCACATGCGCGTGCGAATTCATATATTTAAATTCTGAATATTGTCGCTATTTCCTTTCAAATAGGAAGGTCCCATGTATTAGCATTGCGCAATCCTCATCATTTACTTTTGTCGTACCGTACTTACGTTGTAAATAGTTGAATGTAATTTTCCGACAAATCATACCGGGAACTGCACTGTGATGCACGGAAAAGTGACGGGTAAGTTTCAGTTTTAGAGGATCTGAATGCAGTACATTCTAGCCAATTATTTGTCCTGTATCTCACCAGAAAAACGCTTTCATTTTTTCAAAGTAATGCATCATGCGACGAGTGACGTTAGCCTTGCAGTAGCGTCCATTTTCGACTCTACACAAAAAGCGATGGATTATAACGAAATCTTTATCCCCCTTGATTTAGATGAAAATGCCGCCAACATTACCAACATTGAGTGGCTCGGGGAAACAGAAGAAGAAGCAATCAATGGTGGTCCCATCATAGTTTCTGATGTCCCCATTATCAGTGAAGTCAATATCGACGAAATAGAGCAGAAAGAAAATAAGCAATCTCTGCTCGCTTACGCCTTGACAATTCCAGTTTTGCTACTTATTGCCTTTGCACTGTTGGTTACAAAGAAAAAAACTAAGCGGAAGATAAAAACAAGAGAACAAGTTCGGGCGATCAGGAGTTTCGATGACGTTCTGATTGGCACTGGAGATCCTCCAGGAAGTTTTCATGAAGGAATGTATCACTACACATGCCAAGGAGTTCGGTATCTCTCTACAAATTGTGCCGATTGCATCGAAACAAAACGAAATGGTTTCTTCACCGCGCTTGATCTTGAGACCATCTCAGAAAAATCCCTAGAAGATGACGAAGATTTTTCGACTCATCGCAAAAAGCATTTCGTTAACGCATCTCAATCTGCATTGGGCAAGAAGCATTCATCGATCGACGTCCATGTATGTAATAGTGCGAGATGTCCAATTTGCACTTACAAACCACGCGATGTTTGCTTCGTTTCAAGGTCAGAAAACTTTCTCGGAGCACTTCGTGAAGGGGAGTTGGAAGTGTGATATTTCCTATTTTTATAAACCACCACCTTATTTGTGCAGAGCACTAATAGCACAGGCCAGGAAATTTAGCTGTTGACAACTGTACTGACTCAAATCGGTTTCCGTACATTCATTAGAGTTGCCTTCACGCATACGTCTAGAATGAATAATGTAATCATTATTGAAAATTTATCGTGGGGAAAAATATTGTGGATAGCAAAGCCATCAGCGCAGAGTTTGATAGGTTGCATTACGCATGTAGCATAAATTGCAGTGTCTTCATCAAATAATGTTACGAAGAATACAGTAATGCTGAAGGCATTCTATTGAATAATACTACGGTTATCATAACAAGTGATCGCGGCACTAAGAAAGTGGTTCCCATCCTTGATTTAATGATGCCATCCTTAGTGCAGTAGAACACAGTAAAAAATGTTACTGAGATAGTTAGCAACTATTCTAGTGGCGGAGAACCAATCCTGCTTCTTTCTCAGAAGGAAAATCATGCTGGAAATTTTGGGGAGCAACACTCAGTAGAGCTCTGTAGAGTTTGTACTGGTAAACAATGGCATCATTAAACCAACAATGTGAACCACTTTCTTAGTGCTGTGATCACTTGTTATGATATCCATAGTAAATAAAACAATCTAGGCTGTATGAAGTATCCTTCTTCTTTCTTTCTGATTTTTGTCCCTTGGACATTGACCTGAAACAAAATTGATAGCTCTATTAGAAGCAACACAAATTACTCTGGAACAAAAAAGAGTCCAAGAACATATTATGTTATTACCAATGGGGGTGCAACCAGTTGTGGAACTGTAGTAGTAGTAGAGGAGGCAAGAAATGCCAAAGGTACCCAGTTCTTGTTCTACATCTGTGTTGTAGCATGATTGATTGATATTTTGATGCAGCAGGAAAATCTAGGTTGTAATACTAGCTAGTACTAGTCTTTCTTGTCAGTAGCTGTAGTAAAAATGAAAAATTCATATTCTTCTTCATAAGATGCTTCTTCTTCTTCTCATTTTGTCACATTTTTTATCAACTTGTTACTTGTCACATTAATGTTCATTGCCTAGTACATAGATCCTAGCTAGTATTATCCAAATTCTTCATTTGGTAGTGTGCTAGCATCAAAAACCAATAATTTTGGTCTTGTTTCCAAAAAAGAGGAAGAAGAGGATGCCTCCCCTGCTAACATTCAGACTGTTACTAAGCAGAGCATTCAGGAGTTTAAATTGAAGCAAAAATTCCAGTACTCATTTCTACATAGCATTTGGAATTTCAAATCAATGTTCCCAATGCCTCAATTAACGCAATTTCAATTGTTATTTTATGTGTGGTAGCAGTAGTATCAATCATCATTGTCATCTGTCTCTTCAAGTAAGTGAGTAGCATCAAAATTACATGTAACCATGCGTGCTTGCTTACTGCACTGGTAAAAAAATTAATATTAACAAACACTTGCTAGTATTTTTTCCTGAAGTAAACACACCTCAAGCTGGTTACAAAATGCATGGACTGAATTTTGTAACCAGAGCTTCTTGAAACCAACCCCTTCCCTACTAGTATAAAGAGGCCCTTCTTTTCTCCACAATACTACTAGTAGTCTGGTTACAAAAAAATGCACAGTCTGCCTGTGTGTGCTTGTAACCAGGCAAATACACCTCAACAGATACATTGTTAAGTACAAAAAAGAAAATTAATTGGGAACAACTTAGTACAAACTCAGCTAGAAAATACAGTAGTAGAAATCACAGCAACCAATGTATCAGTAGTATCAGCAGCAACTTGTATCACATCAGTGCCTCTATCAGTGGTTCCCTGATATTGTATCAGCATCCTCCAAATCAGCACTGGCTCCTTTTCAGGAGTGCTGGCTCCACATCGGTGAAGGCTCTGTATCAGTGAGCGGCAACTTGTATCATACTATCAGGGAGCATCCTCCTTGTCCTCTCTATCACCAGCAATTAATCGTCCTCTGTACCAAGGAACATCCTCTGTATCTGCAATTAATTGTCCTTGGTATCTGCAATCAATTGTTCTCTGTATCAGCAAGCATCAACTTGTATTGTATCAGCAGAAACTTGTATCAGCATCTTGTATCAGCATCCTCCGTGTCAGTGAGAGTCCTCCTCCTCTGTAGTATCAGCTAGCATCTTCTATATCAGCAAGCATCGTCCTCTGTTCCAGCAAGCCTCCTTTTGCTGCATGGATACATGCAATTTGGTGCTACTCAATTGATCATGTAAATTACTGTGGCACCACATCAGTCCCAGCATGCCACAAGAAGTACTACCTGCAGTAACACCACCAACAACAAGCTCCTCTCGAGCTAAAGGTCCTCTCAAGCTTGTTGTTGGTGTTGCTGAAGATAGAACTTGTAGTAACCTCACTTCAATCTCAAGCTAAAGCTCTGGATCTCAGTGATGTTACTGGTGTGCCAAGAATGTAACTGGAATTTTTTACCTGTTAAGGTCTGTGTTATTCTCACTAAAGCTCTGGCACACACAGTACGAGTTTATCGGAGTAAAATGTGTAACCGTGTAAACCCTACAATGTCCTACAGGGCAAAAAGGTATTCTACTCATGCAACTCAAACACCAAAAACTATTACTAGTAGCATGATCCTACATACTAGATCTACTACTACTAGTAGTAGTAGTAGTATTCGGTCACTCTTTTGACCCCAAAGAAGAACAGTTCAGTAAGAAGCTAACCACAAGAACAGCTCTTGAAAGGCCTCTAATGAGATCCCCTTTGGGGATATGCTTGGTCATAGTGTTAAGAAGATTGCTGTGCATCATTGTTACATGATTAGAGCCCAGGTGGGAGCCGGTTCTCCTCCATTACTAGTACTAACATCCGTAGGTGTGACCAAAATTGGCAAATGGTGCTGTGCTGGTGGTTAGAAAATAGGCAGGCCAGATTTCTATCAAAAAACAAATCTAGACCACTAGACTAAGCGCCCAGTCCAAGTTGATATAATTTCTTAAAGATCCATGTCATTGGGAAGCCAAAGGATGCTCTAGTGGCTTAGAACTAGTAGTCAGCCAAAGTTACAGTAGTAGTGGATGGCCAAAATTCGTTAATTCTAGGTGTAATTTTATCGATTAAACTCGTACTTCAAAACTCTTCCCGCACGGACCTCAACAGGTACAAAATTCTGGTTACATTCTTGGTAGACGCGCGGACCGTGCGACGCAACAGATAAAATAATTGTACCGTATGGTACGTACCGTACGGTAGCCAACGAAAGTGGAGGCCAGTACATGAAGCGAAGCGCCAAAGAATGGGTGCTGCGCCAGTTTTTTTTAATTTAACGAGCTCGCCGCGCCGACTTAGTTTTCTGTCTCATCAACATGGGTTTTTAATCTACTGTATTTGAAAGTATGGTTGTAAGTAGAGTATGCCGGGTACGTACTCTCTGGTACCCTTAGCGGTAAGAGTACTACTCGAAGCGTGTTTACGAGTGAAACAGTGGGAGCAGCGACAGCAAAAACTGAAAGGGGGTTTCGAATAACATGAAACACGACACAACAACCGAAGAATACTCCATTCATCCCGTATTCATACTAGTAGTTTTCACTTGAAATCGAACAGCAATCAGCGATTCTTCATTAATCAACAAGAAGCAAGCAACAGCGAAAAGACAACATGGCCCGAACCAAGCAAGTAAGTAGTAATACAGAATGAAGAGTCCTGCTTGTATCATCTACCATGGCAACAATCATTCGTTGATCTGTAAACTAGTGCGCAGCTTGGATTGAATTACTTGGAAGCTTCTTCTTCTCTCTTTCCGCGATGTGATTCGTACTCCTTATTAATCTCAACGTAGTCGTCTAACCAATGGCTTCATCCCTCTCTTTTACTAGACCGCACGCAAGTCAACCGGAGGAAAGGCTCCCCGCAAGCAACTTGCCACCAAGGCAGCCCGCAAGTCTGCCCCTACCGCCGGAGGTGTCAAAAAGCCTCACCGTTACCGTCCAGGAACCGTAGCCCTCCGTGAGATTCGCAAATACCAAAAGTCCACCGACCTTTTGATCCGCAAAGCTCCTTTCCAGCGCCTCGTTCGCGAGGTCGCTCAAGATTTCAAGTCCGATCTCCGCTTCCAATCTACTGCTGTCTTGGCCCTGCAAGAAGCCGCGGAAGCTTACTTGGTTGGACTATTCGAAGATACCAACTTGTGTGCCATTCACGCCAAGCGTGTAACAATCATGCCTAAGGATATTCAGTTGGCTCGCCGTATCCGTGGAGAACGTGCGTAAGCATTAGTGAAAAGTCTCGGGAAGGCCGAGAAGCGTCTTGGGGGATTGAATGGAAACGCATTTCAAAATAAATGCATACATTGTAGTTGCTCTTGCGTGATGAATTTTTGAAAGCTCACTCCTCTCATATCTTTGACAGGATGATGGTGATCATTATTCTAAGAGTGAGGGAACAACTTTTATTTTATGTATTAGAAAAAATAATTGATATTATTATTGATACAACAGACTAGCTTCAGTTTCTAATGGAAATATTCCAATCCCGTTGGTCTATGCTGTACGATTGATAACGAGCTACTATTGAATCTCATCGTTGAATTCATCATCACTGTCGTCAGCAGCTGAAGGAACTATACCTGACAATTCTATTGCTCCTTCGTCGTCATCATCATCATCTAGTGTAGCTGACACGGCTGCTGGGAGCTCCATGACGTACGCATATTCCTTCGCATTCTGTTGCGGTCGCCACAGTATGGCAACGGCAATCAAAACGAAAAGATAATTCATTTCCATGGCGGCATCAATCACCCAGGTCGCTTCTTGCGTGACAATGCCCTCGTCATAGGTGTCAACGATGCCAAAAACGGCCCAAATGACACCGAAAAGAATCGAGAACATTAGAATGCATTTCAATCTAAGGTATCGCAGCAACTTGCGCGTTTGCTTCATGGTCTCCAAGTATTCCATCGTACCACTCAGCGAGTCAATAATCCAAAAGTAGAATATGAGATCAAGAACAAGAATCACCAAACCTAAAATGGACACGATATCGAACAGTTCTTCTTCCTCCTCTTGGCTTATTCGTTGAACTTCAGCAACCATGATCTCCGTCATGATGTCGTTCACCAATGAAATCACAATGTAAAGCCCTCCTAATACATGTATCTTCTTCATGATTGAACCAAGTTCGTCACGAATGACACCCCATCCCAACGACACCATCACGAGTAAACACCTAGAAATACCTCTCTTCAGCACTCCAATAATAATACCTGAAATGTTCACGGGGCAAAATCATGACGATCACAACTATTAGCAACAAGAATCCTTTCTGCAAACCCAGAAAGTATAAAATATTCCAATTTTTTCGATTTACTCACCAAGGTAGTATGCAATCCAAAACCTCTGTCCATCTTCGTTCCACACAAAGAGATCTCCAGAGCGGAAGAAGAGTTCTAGAGTTCCCATACAAATGGTACCAAAAATCCATGTCTGGATGGGAATGTTGGCATCTTCGAACATTTTCATCGTGATTCCATACCATAAAAGAATTGCAAAGTACGCCAAAAACACAACCGCATAGAAGTACATCAGTCCGAACAAATCACCCGGTAGGTACCCGTGCTTGCTCTTCCAGATTGTATGACCCTCGACAATCACGCGTCTCCCCTCGTCGTTGCAACTAGCAAAGACTACCACATACTTTCCGCTTTCTTCTGTTTCTTCGAAACGGCCAAATTTCAAATGGTTGCTGTAATTTCCTGTTGCAGGAATGTTGATCATTCTGTGCTTTCCAACATACTTGTCGGCGTCCATGATGAGCCTACCGTATTGAGTACCCGCGCACAACCCCATGGCGATGGCATCGTTGCTGCAACAGTATCTCAAAGCTCCTTCAGAGCTCGATTTTGAGCCAATCCCAAGTTCCGTCCAATCACACCCGCCGCGGGTTGAATCACATTCTTCTGGCTACTCACGGCAACAATAAGTAATAATACCATCGGCGTCGATAATTAGGGGTGAGTGTAGATGGCATGAATTATATTTCCTTTACTCATGTTGATGTTGTTGAATGACCAAGTTATGGCATTGCGATCAGAAGCAAAACTCACCAAACGGAAAACTGCGATGTCCAGAGCCGATCCATCCATATAGAAATCGCCACCCCCACCGCTGCTGGTCTTGTTGTTCGCCTTAGCATGATCGTTGGGATCGGAGGTTCCCGGACCATCACCGTCCGCGGTCACAAAAAGCAATTCGGACAAGTCCACATAGCCTGGAGTAAGCAGAAATCCTTCAACGAAATGAATGTAGTCGGACTATTATGTTAAAATGTATCCACAAAAGAATCAAACATGCAAAGAAGAAAGTTTAGCACAAATATCCGTCGTTTGCATTGTTTCGAAGAAAAAAACGTACCGCTGGTTCTAGAAGTAAATTGAATCCACGGATTTCACAATTCGCCACTTGACATAGTGACGACAGGCACAAAAGAACGATGACAACAATCTGCCCGCACGATAAGCTTTGTATCAAAACCATTGTTTTCAAGGTTGCTATTAGGCAGCTGCTATTCTTTAATTCAGTACAGTACTTTGAATCGTTTGGCTTTCGACGGCGAGCATTTTCTTGGAGGGATGCTTCTCGTTATTGTACGTTACCGGGTAAAGCACAGTAATTCTTTCACCCTGTACCGTACGATGCGATACGACTAGAAAAAATGATTCATTTTTAAGGTTTGAAACCTACAGCGAACGGAAAAAGACAGCCGCGCCAACAATCAAGAAGGACTTCTTCATTTCGCGAACCTGCAAAGTAGGATGTGTAGATCCTCCAGTCAAGCTCCTCACACTGGAGACGATTATCACGTCCCTCCCTTAGCTAAAGACCGGAGATTAGATGAACGTAGTAATAACTGCTTCACTAATAGATAAATTAAAGAGTATGAGTTGTGTAATCGTGACTCTTTCATTGCTTTGTTCATCATCTCCGTATTTTGTAGTATTGGGTATACGGTAATCCTTAACCCTATTTGTCAACTTTATTTTCATTGTTTCACAACACACTCCTGCGGACTTGATAATGCTCGTATGCTATTGTCTAGTCCGAAAGTCTTTATTGCTGTGATATAGTCTTGCTTATACTGTTCCATGTCTTCTTCCCTTATACCAAGGATCATATTTCTGAATCTTCGGAACAATCCTCCTTGCAGTGGCTTCGTGAAGAAATCTGCTATCATCCTGTCCGTTGGACAGTATCTAACTTCTATCTCTTTGTTCTTTATTCTATCCGTAATGAAGAAGTATCGAACATGTATATGTTTTGATCCTTTCCGGCACGATAGCCTTCCATTGTTCTGCAGTAGGATTGTGCTCTTATTGTCCTGGTATAACACATGTATTTGGGAGTCATCTCCTGTCTGTTCTGTGGCAAACTGTCGAAGCCATAGGTGTTTTGGCAGCTTTTCTCCCACAGATATCATCTCTGTTTCTGTTGAGCTGAGAGTATTGATTTTGCTCTTTGTCGATGAGGCATACAATGCCCCTGAGCCCATCGTGGCATATAGCCCACCATGTCCTTTCATGTCTGCGTGTACTGCATGTGCTCCATCTATATACAGGGATGTCCCCTTTCCGTCTGCTTTCAATATCAGTGGGAGATGTGCAGTCTTTTGCAGGTACATCATTTGGTGTTTTAGTTTCTTATAATCATGTTCATCTGGTTCCTTAACCCTTGTGCTTAGGAATGCTGTTGCGAGCTGTAGATCTGGTCTACCCCGTCTACTCAGCCATAGCGTTTGTGCTGTTATCGAGTGAAAAGTTACAGCCGGTCCTGGCGGGAGCTTCTTTGTTCCCGGTTTGGTTAGGAATAAATGTGTTGGGGCTGCTGTATCCTTGTGTCCGATCATGTCTGCTGGTAATTCATTGATCATCTTTTGGATATAATCATACATTGTTATTTTCACTTCACTGTTATCATTGAATTCGATGGTCATTCCTAGATAGTGGTGGGTCCTTCCACGGGTGATCGTCATTGGATCCTCCTTTGCATATATTGATTCAAGCAGCTTAATTACTCTGCTCACTACGGTTGAGTTCTTATGACTAATCTTCATGTCGTCCACATGGAAAACCACTGTACATTGGCTTCCGTCAATCTCCTTGTTCCAACAGCATGGTTCATATGGGTTCATTTCAAATCCCCAATCACTAAGATGTCCTATTAGTTTCTTGTAGGAGAGCAATGCGGCTGTTACGGTCCCATATATGGCTTTGTCACATCTTACATATATAACTGGTCTTTTCTTTTCCATTCGGATATGTGGTTTCCATCGCGGTCGGTCAATCTTTGCAAGTAGGAGTGCTAGCGGTCCGTCCAGTTTCAGGATGATGTCTCCCTCCATGTCTGTTTGAAGGAAGTGTCCCGGTAGGTCACATGTGGCCACATCTCGTTTCTCTTGTGCATCAATGATTAGCGTGAAGAATAGTGCCTCAATCGCAATCGTTGGTGATGCAGATTCATGCTTTGGTGTCCATAATTTCTGGTTACGACCGTCTGCACAAGCCCTTCCTTTTACTGTTTGGCCGTCTCTTTTCAGTGTTAAGAATAGTAGTATCGGTAGTGCCAGTCTCTTGTCCTCATCAGTGAGCGATTCATATTGTGTTTCACTGAAAACTTTGCGGGTCAGCATTTGTGTCAGTTCTTTCATTGTTGCCTTTCGTCCGTCCTCTCCGAACTTCTTTAGCCCTGTCTTGAGGCTGTATTGTGTGAGGACGAGGTCATTTATGAGTTGATCTTTCTTTGTTTGGTGATCAATGTATTCTAGGGCGTTCATATAGTTTTGGTATTCATTGAGTGTTGTGATCCGTGTTATTGCTTCATTTTCAGCTATCGCTCCACGTTGAAAGTATTGGAATTCATATTGGTTGTCCATTGGTCGGGCTAAGCCCCCAGTGTTCCGTATCCTTTCGGATCGTCGTGGGATTGGTGGATCTAACAATCCTGTAACTTCGAGTTCTTCTTCGTCATTGTCATGTTGTGCTTCCTCATGGTTTTGTTCTTCATTTTCATTTTCATCATTGTCGTATTCATTTTCATTGTCGTTTTCGTTTGTATTTGCATTGATTTCCTCCCCATCGCTTTGTAG
>CAACVS010000439.1:0-27840 GCA_900660405.1 Pseudo-nitzschia multistriata
AGCACCAAGTACCCACCAACACAACAAGACACAACACAAAACTCACAAGAAAGCATACCATGGTAAATTGACATACCAGTACAAGACAATCTTCTTGCAGRAAAAGCCATGCTGCTCTGATTGCAACAAGGGATAACAAAAGACCCAAAATAGTTGGTAGAACTGAGGAACAAGTTGCCCAAAGAGCTCACCATGGAGCTGCCGCTGGGAAAGAATAAGGATTGGAGGGTGGTACCTTTTCTCCAACCATCCCAGCAAGAATTACCACTACTACAACGATTGTTGGTGGAACCTCCGATGGAGTACTTTCCCATGCTGATTCTTTTGATAGTGGCAGAACCTTTGGTTGTTGTGTTACCATGATAGAAGAGGAACAAAAGGAGTTTGAAGCTTTCAAGAAGGCCAAGGTGGATAATGATAGCAAAACTACTATGGCTATTGCTGGGGACATGAAGAAGGAAATTTCCAAAGTCTTGCAATGAGAGGTCTCCAAGCAATTGAAGGAGAGGCTCAAAGAAATCTTGTTATGCAAGGGTTAAGTTTTGGGACATGAAGCTTGTCCCTMACATCCAGAATGCCATTATTGAAAAGAATTGTGTTGCCAAACCCATGGAAGTTACAAACCAAGATTTTGAAAAATGGCTTGAAAATGAAATACCAAGAGGCTTGGCAAGTTTGTGACACAACAGTCAAACTTTGGCAAGGAAATAATGGTTAGGTAGGGCATTCTTATCTCAACCAGGAGAAAAAGTAAGAAGTAATCACCACTTGGCCCTCAACAAGAAATTTCTTTTCTTGCTTGTCATTATTTTTACAGCTGATATGAAAGGTTCCCTTCCCCCAAACATTGTTATTCCTGATGACTTTCTACCAGGAGCTGTTGGATTGGTAAGGAACAACAAGGATTGCCCTGGTTTAGGATGGACCCTTTGTAAAGAGTATTGGAAACAGGAGGGATTGGCTGGTGGTGAAGCATTTTATTACTTCGTCACCAAAATATTGTCAGCCATTAGCCCAAGCCGCACCAAATTTCAGGAATGGAAAGGAAGTGAATTGATAAGCAATGTTTTAGATGAGGCTTTTGGTGTTCTACTTCTACACAACAAATTTAATGTTTGGGTGAACCACATTGAAAGATTGTTGGACAAGAGCATCACAAAAAGAAAAAAAAGATATTGCAATCAAAAAGTGGAGGTAAAGAGGATTGGAGCAAAGAAGGAAATAAATTGTTCCAACATCTTTATTGAATCACTACAAAACCAACCACAAATCAGCAAGGTTGTCGAGGAGTCACTACAAAAAAGATTTTTGGAGGAAGATGGTGTTGTTGAGATCAACAGCAAAGATTGTAATGACAGTGAGGAGGAGTTGGATGATGAGGAATGCTACATTGACCCATTGATTAGGGATCAATGGGAAAGCACCCACAGTGGATTGGAATACACAAAGGTCCAGGGGGTTTAAGGGTTATCTGTACTACTAGTAGCTCCCTCTCTCTTGTGCCTGAAAATGTTGGCCCCAGTGGTGCCGAATCTCATATCAGATTCATATGCTTGTGAGAATCCATAAAAATAGTAGCTAAAATTAATTATAAACAAATGGAATCTAATGCAAAATAAAATGCTCATCTACCCCCATCATCRGCAACAACAACCAATAGAGCAGTCTGATTTACTGCTYCTGTCCTCAATTACAGATAGAGAGAGAGTTCCTGTGCCAATTGAGTATTTTCCTGGGAAGAATTTTTGGGAAATTCCAGTGTAGAACACTCCACCAAATCACGTGCTGAAGTACACTTCTTGAGCTTTGTGGAATTTCTTCAACTTGAAAGCTCCATAACCCACCATTGGGTGATTCCCAATTTTAAGTAAAATTGAACTAGACTTCAGATGTGCACACATTGAAGTATATTTTTTTGACACAAATACATAGATTTTTGGTTCAGACAGGCTCTCGCTAACCAAAAGTATGTAAGAAACACATACTTTTTTTGGAATCATGGATTCAAAAATTCAATAGTCACGAGCAGTGAGAGCATCTGACACAGCCAGTTCTCAAGTGTCACTGACGTGTCACCAAGCACCAGGGGAGCTCAAAATGGTGGGCCAAAACAAATCTAAAGTGTCATGACTGACGTGTCAGTGTCACAAAATCAAGCACGCCAAAATAAATCTAAAGTGTCACCATCGAAAAGATAGCTGTAGCAGCATCAAATGAGCATCAATGCTTGCTGACAGAAATTTAGGATCATTCAAAAGGGATGTTGGCGCACTTAATCAAGGACCATGACATCCACACACTCAATCAAGGACCATGACAATGTCACTAGAATTCATAATCATTTGTGTAGCTCTCCGCAATAACAAGCTAGACAAAGATGACCTGTCTCCAGAGGAGAGGCACAGAAGAGATAGGAGGACGCCAAGGATTGCAATCAGAAGATGGAATCAATCACCATTCCTCCACTTGTATAGTTCTAGCAATGAGCAAGCCCTTCTGAACTGCTGTGGTGTAGATCATGCTGTCTTCAGTGGTCTCATGGAACTCTTTGCACCAGTATTCAACATGTACATGATTGATGAGGCAACAGGAAAGATCTGTAAAAGAAGCTTCCACAAGAATGGAATGCCAAAGGGATGCTTTAGGGACGGAAATGCAACATGCTGCCTTGGGTTGACACTGCACTGGTTCTGCACGCATGGTTCAGTAGCAAGAGGCCTCTCCATGGCATTTGGTCTTACTTCAACAGTCATGTACAAGTGGATCAAGTTCTCCAGGTGTGTCCTCCTCTATGTCTTGCAAGACAATCCAGACACAAGGATCCAAGCTCTTGCCAGAGAGGATATCAATGCTTATATTGATGCTATTGGTGAGAAATGCCCTCTACTGGGAGAGCAAAGAGTGTGGGGTGCTGCAGATGGCCTCAAGCTTGGACTACAGACCTCAGGAAACTGGGCAGTACAGAATATRWTCTACAATGGATGGTTGTCTGATACCTGTGTCATCAGCCTCTTTGTCTTTGCCTCTGATGGCAAAATTAGAGCTACCACATTCAACTGTCCTGGATCTTGGCATGATAGCACCATGTCAGAGTATGGAGTCTACAGGAAGATGGAGGACATGTATGACTTGTATGGCTAAAGTGGTGGTTGATTCAGCATTCAAAATGCTCGGCAAGCCATATCTTGTAAGGAGCTCCCAACAGGATCCAGACCTCCAGGAGGCAGCAGACACAAGAGCTGCTAGAGCTGCTATATTGTTGAACTGACAAGCTACCTCAATGAGACAGCTTGATGAGTAGGGCATGAGGATGATCCAGGGACAGTTTCCAAGGCTGAAGGATAGGATCAGGCTTGAGGAGCAAGGGGACAGGAAAGTTCTCTTGAACACAGCTATCTTGCTGTATAATTATCAGGCCARCACTGTRGGCATCAATCAGTTTCTCAATGTGTTCATGTCCAAAGAAGACAGCAGAACAGGCTTCTTCTCTCATCCCATAATAATTGATGAGGACGCAAACAACTTGTTTTGGTGAGATAGCTACAACAACGATACATCAATACATCCCAACAACAATGATAGATGCAACACCAATACATATGAACATTGACAATACATATGAACAATGATAGGATACATCCAAGCAGTCAAGAAGAACAAACGGAACATTGATATGCAAGAACAAACGCAGCATGATTGATACACAACAACTATAAGCAAGAACAAACCCAGCATGATTGATATACAACAACAATAAGCAAGAACAACTGCAATTGATACACAACAACAACAACAACAACAACAACAACAACAACAACAACAACAACAACAACAACAACAACAACGCAGCCATAGGACAGGAGTGATGATTACCTTGGTTGACCTACCATTTTCAATCAATACACCAGCAGCACAAAAAGCAGGTTTAATCTACAGTTATTCATATCATCTTCTTACCAGCAGTGTGAGCTTGCATGCGGAGGAGGAGCAAAGAGCAGAGCTACGCGTTATACTGTGTTAAGTTGGACTTTCTACCCGGTACTTTGTGTTATTTGAATTTTCCAAAGTTTCACATGGTCAGTTGAAGCTGAAATGTCAGTTGAAGCATTGGAGTATTAGGGTATTAAATTTAAATGCATAAAAAATATTCATGATATGTAAATAAATGATCACAAAGATTCCCTAATAAGGAGGCRGGAATAGAATCAATAAGAAATATAGATTTTGAATATAATGAATATAAGCAATGCATGTTGGAGTATTCTTAGACATCGTAAGACTTCAAATTTCAAAATACACGGAAGACTGTATAGAAACTGTACTGAACAACACAAGCTAAYGTGTATGAGTGAAGTTATTCTATTCAACCACTTGCTTTCTTTGCCATAAAGCAGCATGGGGACCAAATGGAAAATGTGAATTAAAGTAGYGATTAATAAGATAAATTAAATGTAGTAAATAATAATAAACTCGACAATCAACAATGGGATTCATGCTCTAATCAGAATTGGAATCGTCGCTGCTGCTGCTGCRGCGGCACTTCTTCCTGCCAGCTTTTGGACTGAAGTGCTGCATGGCAATGGTGACAAGGGATCCAAGAGCACTTCCAATTGCCTCTAAGGCCTTTATGATATCACGCTTTGCAGTGACAGTGTTGTAAGAACGCACACTTGGGCCTCTGCACCATGGCGTTRATCCTGAGGAGGATACAGCTCTTGCAGTTGCTGTTGCATCAATAACTGGAACTGCAAAGGCCTCTTCCTGCTGAGTAAGTTCTGAATCTTCTGTTTCTTGAGAGGAAGCTTGTTGGAATAGTGGAGGGGGGAGGCACGTCCTCCTCATTGGTGTCCCCCGTGTTGTTGCTGTTGTTCCTGTTACAACTAACTTTGTCACTGTTGTTGCTGCTATTGCTGTTTCCAGCAGCAGGAGGAGCTCAATGATTACCCTCAGGATCACCATTCCGTCCATCAGGATCCACATATCCTTCTTCAATATCAAAGTGCTCCTCTCCATCTCCAATGGTGTCAGCCTTCTCTCCAATCAAGCACTTGGCCCTCTTTGCGAGTCTCACTGCCAAAGGACAGTTAGGATCTCCAGTAGGAATGCTCTTACTATGAAGGGATGCAAAATTCCTATGGATGGAGGGGATGTCCCTRTTGGTGTAAGCATAGTTCTGGGCATGAGTGGCTTCTGGTCACTTCCATGGCATCRATGTCCTTTTGTTGAGGATGCTAGCTAGTAGATAAGAATTCTGGCCAGTTACTTCAGATTTTGTATAGTGAACTGGTCTTGGTTCACCTGGCATTTTKGATTTGTTTTGGCGCTCTTGCTGGCACCATGTGTTCTCAATACTTACTAGTGTTTTGGGCACGCTCGCTGGCACCATGTGTTCTCAATATTTGGCAAGAATGCAGTTATTTTCTGTTAATTTTTAAGCAAAATTCCATATTCCTAAATTAAGCGCATGTAGCACACCATAATTCAATATCTATGATTCTATGTTTTTACATACTCATTCCTGTTGAGTCATAGATGCAAAGTATGTCAGCATAGATTCTATGTTTACAGGAATCACCCATTATTCCACGACTGAACTAGAACCAAAGGAAACACCAAAAACTAAGGACAGTATTGATGTACATGTACAAGAACCGTACGGTACGTACCGGTAYGTGCTTTTWAAAAAAAATCTTAATAATATTTAACCTTGTGAACTAGAAGAGGCACTATGGCCAGAACCATAGCTTTTGTGACAAAGAATGCTTCTACTAGCTGCTCYGAGGGGCGGCACTACCCTCCGAGGAGTTTTGGTGACCGGTACGGTGCGTGCTTTTAGAAAGACTATAAATTACACAACGGYCGGTATAGGCTTTTCAATTTCTGCATGTGTTATGTACCTACGACTTCATACTTTTTGCCGCACTTTTCTGGTTCTGTAYRGTACAAGTACCAGCAGGTAGTCGCTGAACAAAGTCTGGAACAAAATAWCCAAAAAATAGTAGTACGTAATTGTACCGTACAGTACTGTAATGCAATCGGGCATTGTAATACTACACGTAAAAGAACAATTGAACTTTCATTAATTGAGGCATTGGGAACGTTAATTCAACGTTCAAAATGATACCAGCATAGGCTGCCTAGAAATGAGTACTGTATTTTTTGCTTCAATTTAACGTCCTGAATGCTTTGCTTAACAGTCTGAATATTAGTAGCAGGGGAGGCGTCCTCTTCTTCCTCTTTTTAGATCCCTTCTTCCTTTTTAGGCACGTGCAAGATTGCTTTGCTACCAATTGAAGAATGTGGATAATACTAGTAGGATCTACGTAGGGATAAATCATGGAAGTCGAATAGAATATAAAGTACAAAAATCGTCGTTATTCGACTGAAATTGTCCTTCTTGAGCTAGGGAGTTTGAGGGGGAGAAAAATGTAAAAACATGGTATCAACAAATTTTTAATGTAAAGCATGTACTAAGTTGAACATGATTTTTTCTGTAAAAATATAAAGTTACGGAAATGAGATGTTGGTGGCACATTATGAGTTTCCTGATATGCTAGTATGAAAGATTGAACAAATGACAAATGTACAAGTACGGTACAGTACACCCAACTTTCGACTTCCCCTGGCTGCGCACCGCAAAAGACCTAATGTAACATTCCAAACGTTACTACTATGCGTTTCATAACAATTGAAATCGGCCTCGAAATAGAGCAAAAAGTAATAATTTCAAGTTCTTAACTTCAATGTGAAGTTATGAACTTTTGCTCGTACATCATGTACCAGGTTCTACTGAGCTAGTTTTTTACAATGACTGCTGAATGGCTGAATGGATTCCCGGGGCCCCTCAAAACAAAAAAATGGTTCAGGGYGATTAAAAATGGTTTGAGCTGATTCAATCATGAATCAATCATGAATGCCATCCAAAAACTAGCTCAGTAGAACCTCGTAGACTTTCTACCAGGACATTTGAAGTTCATAACTTCAAATGGAAGTTAAGAACTTGAAATTATTACTTTTTGCTCTCTTTCGAGGCCGATTTCAATTGTTATGAAACGCGTAGTAAATTAACATTCGGAATGTTAAGTCTCAATTACAGTAACGAAAGTTCAATTGCTATTTTACGCGTAGTACGRTACGTACGKTACGTACATAATGTATTCAGAACGGAATACGACCTAGTTTCGTTTTGGTGTTGCACCCCCACCGTTCAACTCCCACACTCTGTACTTAAAACATGGATTCCAAGACAACCAGAGACAACGAAGAGGGTCAGGATTCGGAAGACATACTTGAAAATACATCGGATTTTTCTCTAATTGATTCGTTCCAAGAAGTTCGGATGACAACTTCGAAAAAGGAGCTTTCACCAAAGTKTGTCGGGAAAAATTCCCGTGCGTCAAACGGAACAGAAACGATGACGATGACAGCCAAGGGGACGGAATCGTGCCAAGCGGAGGTGATTCCAGAACTTGAAAGCCCGGACCTTCAAGTGGGTGATCACGTCTACCAATGGAGAAGTCTATGTGGTGTCCCGTATATGTTTCAACACCACGGGATAGTCATGGACATCATCAAAGACGAGGATGGGAACCCGACTCGACTGACCATTGCAGATTTCTCCAACGTCGAGACGAAGCCATCACAGAAAAAAAGCAAAACCAAGGTGGACACGACAAAAACTGATGCAAAGCGATTTGACAATTCTGAAATTGTTATTGAACCTGAACCAGAGATAGGAATAATAGAACATTCATCTCAACAAAATGAAGCAGAGGAGGAAACTGCCAATACGAATGACGGACGCTCGACAAAAAGTTCGTCGCGAAGACTGAGCCTTGAACAAGAAGGAATCATGCGAACATACACCGATACAGACAAATGGCACAAGGTTCATTATCAGTCTGGTTGGTGGAAGCGCCAGCTGTGTCGATCCGGGACGGCAACGAAAGCAAAATCAGACCCTGTGGGCTTGGTGTTAGCGAGGGTGAATTTCATCATGCAATATCCCGAGCAGCTTCCCGACTACCATGTCGTTCATGCAAATTGCGAGTGTGTTGCTTTTTGGTGCAAAACAGGTAGATGGTCTACCCTCCAAGCCAGCTCGTTTTTGGAGTTGACGGCAGCAGGGTGAGTTTTTTCCTTCCTCCCGTGCGGCTATGTTGCTATGCAGTACACCGAAGGTCTCTGAACAGTTTGTTTATGTCACTTCGTTCGTCCTCATTTTCCACTCATGATCTTGTCTCTGTTCAATTATCTATATCATCGATACTCTCAACTTTGTTGTTCACAATTGGTGAAAAAAACATCATGTAGCCAAGCAAAATCATCTGCGACGTTGGCAGCAACAGCTGCAGGTGCAACATCGAATGTAACTGTTCCGGCGGCTGGAATCTGGGGGTCTTGGTTTGGATTTACGACATCTACCAGTGTCAGTTGGCTTAGTTTACATCCAATGGCAATTCCCGGACTGGCTTGCTACGCCGCTATCACGGTTGGAGTACCAGCCATTATGTATGCAAAGGCCAGCAAAAAGTGGAAGGAAACCTCCCAACGTTTGTGCGACGCATTTTGGGACTCTGCAGCGGAAAATCCAGATGTGTTTGCAGAATGTCTCACGCACTGGAGTGATAAAGAATGAGAAAAATCAGCACAAAATATCACCAATATACTGTGAAGTTACGAAAAAATTACAARTGAGCATGCTGTCCTGAAAACAACGCTCCTGMAACCTTTGCGATTAAAGGCAACGGGGAACGACATATATTTTTGTGGATTTTGGATAGATTATAGATCTTGAGATCCTCAAACCACTGTGACCTTCTTTGGCGGCACGTACTCATTGTACAGTGCTTGCTTTAAGTCTATTGCCTTAGTCTTTAAGTTGAAAAATGGATTAAGGAATCTCGATTTCTTCACTTCAGTAAGCAAGCCGTGTCAAGCCAGAATGTTGAATTGCTGCACCAATGTTTTGATTTCTAATGAGATCCTTGTCTTGCAACTCACTTCTAACTTCCTTGTGGATATCACACCAGCGTAGGTACATGGTGGCTATACAGTAGGTGAATTCAGGGAAAGAAACCGTCATTATTGCAGTGTACAGGGTGAAAGTAATTACTAACGTTTTGCTGGATAGGCCAAAATATGGAGCTTCCAAAACCAACCACGATCGATCGCATCGCTACTCCCCGAAAGAGCCCAATAAAACCCTCTTTCAAAACAATGTGCCTCCCAATCTTTAATATGGATGTGGATGTCGTTTTGTTGGCTTTAATTCTAGTATTGATAACATCCAGGGGGCATGTCAAAATTGCGCACCCAACTCCAGAAGCTGTGCCACAAAGTGCACTTCCTTGTGAACTTATGGGGTCGTGTTTCGACAAGCCATARCAAGATTTATAATAGGACGCAAACAATTCATAGAAACCAATCTTTACCGCAGCGAATGGTAGATCTCTGATTAAATTAACGTGCCATCCAGCAAAAAGACCCCTCCACCCGTGTTTAGCTGTAACACGTTTGATAGTAGAGGATAGATTAGGGTCGATTCCCAGTACAAGTCGTTTGTGTATGACGTCGCCAGGGACACCGATTATCGTTGCTGGTATGGCAGCACAAGTGGAAGCCATGGGTACAAGCCAAGCGTGCTSAGAGTGGTACAGTATCTYGCGAGCAGGTGCGTAAAGAAAAAAGAAGGTCCCAAATACTGGGGCACTCCCAAGTAGAATACTCGGAACAAAGCCACGAAAAAGCATTCGAAGGCCACTTCTGCCCACTGGTTTCGATTGAGCACGCACTTTTGCAGAATCAATTGCGTACAAGACAGAATCAGATACGAGTCCAGCAACGGCACCTCCGGCAGCTTCAGCGAGAGCTATTTCTACCAGAAAAACCATCAACAAATTAAGATGGGAAACAAATTTTCAAGAACTGGGTTCATACGGAGATTTGTTTCTAGAGCTGCAGTTGTGTTACGGAGAGATGTGTCTACATAGGGCTGCGATTGTGTTTCTGGTTTCTGCTCAATCGAATCGTCGTTGTAAACGAAAATGATCTCAAATCTATTACCACACATCGATTCGAAAACTCATCAAACGCGTAAAATAACAATTGAACTTTCTTTAAATCGTCAACGTACGGAATGCTAATTTAATGTTCGGAATCTTACAGTAGTACTGTATATCCCAGTTATCCTACGTTCTTCATTTGGTACCACGCTAGCATCATAAACCAATAATTTGGTCTTGTTTCCTAAAAAAGAGGAAGAGGACGCCTCCCCTGCTAACATTCAGACTGCTAAGCAGAGCGTTCAGGATGTTAAATTGAAGCAAAAACAACAGTACGAGTACCGTACTCATYAGAGCTAGAGTACGGGCCCCATAATGGCAAGTGATTGGCAATTCGTCCCATGCAAACACTAGTAGTAGAAAAATTTTGGCTCATTTTTACCCGTAAAACCTGGTATATTAGCTGTCAATTCAATAAAGACAGTAAAAAATTGTCAATCAACTTCTGAAAGGCTGAGGGCCGCGCCAGGATTTATTCAGCAACTGAACCCATTTCACCCATTCTTTTGCCTCATTTTTTTCAGATTTCGAATTTCATAATTTTAAAACTGAGCAGCTTCCTCCTCCATAGTAATCTGTAGTATCAGCATACTACTATGTATCAGTGTACTCCTCCATATCAGTGTACTCCTCCATATCATTGTACTCCTCTGTATCACCATACTCTGTATCAGCAGCTTCTCTGTGTCAGTGACTTCTCCATAGTATCAGCGTACTCCGTATCAGTGGCTTCTCCATAGTAGTATCACCAGTGTACTTCCTCTGTATCAGGGACTTGTATCAGTGAATCACCATGCTCTCTGCATCAGCAACTTGTACTATGAGTGAATCACCTTGTACTCTGTATCAGCATGCTCTGTATCAGTGTCTTGTAAATTGGTTGATTGTTGTTTATTTGGAAGAACCAATGTTAAACTTGTCTTGAACTAATACAAAATCATCCAGTCATTCCTCATTGATAGTAACAACACTGATTGGCTTGAAGAAATGGCAGTCCTTTGAATACCCACAAATGTTGCCCTTATRGTGACCCCACTTCCATGATGAAGAAGATCATCACGTCCATGAGAATATGCTCTCCTCCTGCCATCACTGGCTGGTCAGTAGACATATTGGCTTGACACTAGGTATCTGCAAAGAAAGCAAATCATCTGCACGCCGGTACCCTAGTAACTTGAATAACAAGGAGATCTTGGTCGCGCCTCCACAAAACCTCCTTGGAGGGAGGCGCCGACCCTCAGAGCAACTAGAAGCATTCTTTCTGAAAGCTATGGTTCTGGCCATCTTAGTGCCTCTTCTAGTTCACGAGGTTAAATATAATATTAAGATTTTTTTWAAAACTTGAATAAGGAGATCTGCACTTGAGTATAAACCTGCAAACAAGGCAAATAGCTTGAGTCTCTGCAAAAAACGCAGATCASTTGAGTGAAGATCACTTGATTCTCCGCAATACAAATAGCTCAAGCTGCAAACAATGCAAATAACTTGAATACGTAGATCCACACCACACACCGGTCCCTTGAGYATTTGCAAATGCAACGACTGTTTGCTTGAGTATCAAAGGCTCTGCATGCCGCTCCCTTGAGTATCAGTACGTTAACGGGCATTTCGCACACTGGTCCCTTGAGTATGAAGCCTCCACATGCCAGCTCCTTGAGTATCAGTATGTTAACAGGTGTTTTGCTCAAGTATYGAAGGCTCCACATGCTGGTTCCTTGAGTACAAAGCCTTCGCACACCGGTTCCTTGAGTATCAGTACATTAACAGGCGTTTTGCTTGAGTATCGAAGCCTCCCCATGCCAGTTCCTTGAGTATCAGTACGTTAACAGGYGTTTTGCTTGAGTAACAAAGCCTCTGCACWCAGGTTCCTTGAGTATGAATCCTCTGCACGCCAGTCCCTTGAGTATTGAAGCCTCTGCAGGCCAGCTCCTTGAGTATGAATGAACTCTTGCAGATGAGTATGAATGGGTTGTTTTGCTTGTGGATGAGGAATTTTGGTGTGTTTGCTTGTATTTTGGTGATTTTGGTGGATGCGAGAGGTGCAGCATTGGATGGAGGTATTTCAGTATTGCTTTGCTTTAGAGAAATATGTACGTAAATTACATAGGATTTGTACTATGGTACTGTAATGTACAGGGGGTACATGAGCATGRCAGGCAAGCCAGCCGGCCCTGGAGGTTTGGAATTGCCAATAACTTGCCATTTCGGGGCCCATACTTAGTAGCTCTAGTACTCATTTCTACAAGGTCTATGGGGTTATYGTACTGTATGTTAATTGTTATTTTACATGTAGTAGTACTGTATGTATTCCATACTTGCTCCCAAAATTCMTTTTTACCGTAGTATTTACCACTAAAACTATCCAACTTTGCATTCACCAAAAATACAGTCAAGTCAAGTTTTTAGTTTTGTCAAGTACCAAACAGATATTTGCTTTAGTATTGCTAGTAGTACTACTACTAAGTACTAGTAGAAATACAAGTAGTAGTAGTAGTAGTAGTAGTAGTAGTAGTAGTAGTAGTAGTAGTAGTAGTAGTAGTAGTAGTAGTAGTAGTAGTCCAGCAAGGAGTATTACTACTACTTCCCACTACTAGTACTACTAGTAATACTAGTACTAGTGATGGTACTATTAGTACTTAGTACTAGTAGTAACAGTACTACACAAATATTATTGGCAGTAGTAGTACTAGCAGTTGTACCACCACCAGTCTTTGTACTAGTACTAGTAGTAGTGTTGGATTAGTATGGGATTAGTAAGGTCACACCAGAGTGTTGCTATCTATTGATCAAATGATCATACTGTAGAGAACAAGGAAAAACCTGAAGTGTTCAATTGAGTGAAAATGGCAGTGAGAATGCTAACAAAAAGCCTAGAGTGATGAGATCTGAGGTTCCCACCAGCACTAATTTTGGAGCTCCTCTTGTCTGATATTTCTGAGTATCAAATGAATTTAGAGCAGACTCTGACATTTCTGAGCCCAAAATCACATTATAAGAAATACTAACAAGAAAAAACTGAAARGATGGGATCTGACTTCCTGTTCATAGTAGGAATTCACCCAGACACCTGAGTGGGTTTGGGTGGATGTTGTTGCTGTCCAACGCAAATATCAGAAACAACAATATCTTGACCAGAAGACATGATGACACTGGGGAATCTTCAAGTAATATGTAACATATACTCCAGTCAGTATTCTTCAATGAATATTGTATTGTGTACTTGGGGCTGGGGCTTGTTGTTGTTGCTGTCCAACATGAATGTCAGAAACAACAATATTGCAACTAGAAGACACTGCTTCCAGTCTGAAAAAAGAACTGGGAGTGGGTGCAGTATCAGTGAGGGTTAAATACTAACTTGGATTGTTCTTGTTGTTGTTGTTGTTGTTGGATCCAAATGTCAGAAACAACAACGTTGTGACCAGAAAATGATGCTACCAGTCTGTAAATGACTGGAACTGGCACAAAAGAACAGGGACATGGAGAGGCTGGGAAATCTTCTTTAAACTGAGTAATATGTAGCATGTACTCCAGTCAGTGTTCTTTGAGGAGGAATACAGGGTTGGATACTTGGGGCTGGGGATGTTGTAATTGCTGTCCAACACRAATGTCAGAAACAACAACATCTTGACCAGAAACTGCTTCCAGTCTGGAAAAAGCAAAATACTGGAACTGGTGCATGGAGCTTGGGAATCTTATCTAAACTGACTATGTAGCATATACTCCAGCCCTTRTTCTTCAAAGAAAGTCTAGAATGAATACTGGGGGCTTGGGTTGGTGTTGGTGCAGTCTGGCAAAAACGTTGGAAACAAGAACTTCAAGACTGATATGGTAATTCTGGAGGAACTGGTTAGTAGTAGTAGGATGRATCCAGCTAGGGCAAGCTACCTGCAGCTAGGGACAGGGTAGTAATTAAAAATATTAGTGTTGTGGATGTTGTTATAATGGAGACCAGGGAGGCAAATTCTCTCCTAAAGGGATTTCACCATGGTGATTTGGATGCTAGAAGGCGCTGTTCAGGTATGTATGTACGTAGGAATCAGTAGGAAAACTAGGTGATGATTTTCAGAACCAAAGTGTAAGTTTGTGYGTTTGAAAAAACGTTTTGAAAAKTATACCAGGGCCATAGTAAATCTAGGGAGATGTATAACACATTGAGTACATACAAAGTAGTACTCAGTTTCAGGACCCAATGTCACCCAGTCCCAGTTCCTGTACTATTTAAGGACCAGAAGAAAATTCTGACCATGGTYGTGTTGTTGCTTCTGACATGAGTGTTGGCTGACAACAACTCAAGCCCCAATCCAGATCWTTTAGATCCAAACAACAAAGGAAGCCCTAAGTTTCTCCATGATACCCCCTCTGACTCCAGCACCTTGGCAGCAGCTTTGTCTGCTGAATCTGCTGAAATTTCTATTATAATAAGCTCTTTCTGTGATGTTGCCCTCAACATTGGTGTCTGAGAGCAACCACCCAAGCCCCAATTATCAGCTCCAACCATTCCCTTCCAGAACAGTGCCTGGAGTATGCTGAAAGCCCAGTTTGAAAATATCCTAGCCCTCTCTCCCAGCACCAGTTCTTGGATGTTGTTTCTGACACTTCTTGTGTTGGTTAAGAACAGAAATCCAAGCCCCCTACTAGCCACATCTCAAGCCCAAAAAACTCAAATCTCTAGTCTCTCCTCTGAACTTTCCCCCTATCTGCACAGCATCCAGATTGTATAAAAAAATCTTAATATTATATTTAACCTCGTGAACTAGAAGAGGCACTGAGATGACCAGAACCAGAGCCTCTCTGGACTAGGGAGAAGAATGCTTCTAGCTGCACCGAGGGGCGGCGTCTCCCTCYAAGGAGGTTTTGTGGAGACGCRACCAAGTTTTATGCACACTGACAAGTCAATTAAGGCAGGTCACTGGTCTCAGAGGACATAAAAACAGTTGGTTCACAGTTTGGATGAATGAGAACCATGCCATTATCATTTCAAAGGGGCACTGCCAAGCCTGTAGGTTGGGGTTACCCAGYCCCAACCYGTAGGCAAGCCATCACACACAGTGATCAAGGAAATGTGTGCCAAGCACACTGCCAAGCCAATTAAGGCAAGCCATGCTCCAGTGGACAAGGACACATGTAGTCAAAAAGAAAAAGATCAAAAAAAAGAAAAGCCAAAAAGAAAAAGAAAAAAGGAAACGTTGCACTTCTTTCACCAAATTACAGCTGAGCCCGCCCAAGGGAGCAGCTGTTTGAGTATCTTCTTGAAGAAGACACTGGAACAAATAAATCAATCAATTCTGTCACTGCTAGTCACAGGTTAAACACTTGGGGGTGTTGCTGTTTCTGTGCACCACATAAGACAGGAACAACAACAATCGCGACCGGAAGCACTGGGGCTTCTGGTCCTTGAGAACTGGGGATGGAGCCAGTTGAGGCAACTCAACTGGGGGAATTAGGACTGGAGTTGGTGTTATGGCTTGCCGACACGAATGCTGGAAACAACACCAACAACATCGTTGTTGCTTCTCTGACACGAATGTCAGAAAAAGACAACTTGACCGGAAAACTCTTCCGGGCCGTAAATAAAACTGGAATGCTGTAGGAACTGCATGGAGATGCTGGGGAATCTTCTTTAAAAACTGAGTATGTAT
The DNA here is from genome assembly GCA_900660405.1 of Pseudo-nitzschia multistriata. Taxonomy (NCBI): domain Eukaryota; phylum Bacillariophyta; class Bacillariophyceae; order Bacillariales; family Bacillariaceae; genus Pseudo-nitzschia; species Pseudo-nitzschia multistriata. Next base: position 15,704 of record CAACVS010000439.1, read on the forward strand.
GTAGCATATACTGCAAGTGTTGTTCCTCAAGGAAAGATCTTGGTTGAATACTGGGGGCTGGGGTTAGTGTTGTTGCTGTCYGGCAAGGATGTCAGAAACAGCAACAATTGTGACTGGAAACACTACTGGGGCTTCTGGTCCTTGAGAACTGGAGATGAATCCAGCTGGGACAAACTGCACTAAGCTGGGGGAGGATAATACTGGGAATGATACTGGTCTGAGCAGTATAGACTTGGGTTATTGTTGATGCTTTGCCAACATGAGTGTCGGAAACAACAACAACATGACCAGAATCTTCTTCCAATTTGTAAATAGAACTGGAACGGGAACTGCATGGTGGAGGTGCTGAGGATCTTGCAACTGAGTATGGTGTAGCATATTCTCCAGGCATTGTTCTTCAAAGGATTGGTCTTGGTTGAATAATGGGGACTGATGGGGTTGTTGTTGTTGCCGGAAACAACAACAACAGCAGCAGCAGCAACAACAACAGCAGCAGCAACAACAACAGCAGCAGCAACAGCAGCAGCAACAACAGCAGCAGCAACAACAGCAGCAGCAACAACAACAGCAGCAACAACAGCAGCAACAACAACAGCAGCAACAACAACAGCAGCAGCAACAACAGCAGCAACAACAACAACAACAACAACAACACCAGCAGCAGCAGCAGCAACAACAACAACAACAACAACAACAACAACATCATGACTGGAATCTACTTCCAGTCTGTAAGGAATACTGGAATACTATGGGAACTGCATGGAGATGCTGGGGAATCTTCTTTAGACTGAGTATGTATGTAGCATATACTCCAGGCTTTGTTCTTCAGTAGGTCTTGGTTGAAGAGTAGGCTTTCTGGCACAAATGCCAGAAACAACACCAACTTCAACACTGAATGATTATCTGGAGGATAAAACAGGAGGGTCTACTGAGGCAAGCTGCCATCAGATGGGACTAGTACTAGTAGTAGGAAGGAACAAGGATATTGATGTTGATCAATTAACTTGCTGGTTTGTGACATTAGAGGCCAAGGAGGTGGGTTTTCCACTTCCAAAGGGGTTACCACCATTGTTCCATACCAGAAGGAGAAGATCAGGTATGTATCATGTACGTACTAGTGGTGTAGGAATCAGTAGGAAATGGAGGTGATAATTTTCACCAGAACCGAAGTGTAATTTTGAGCGTCTAAATTTTTCTAAAAAAATTATCTGGTTTCAAGAATAACGACTCTCTACCTGCCAAAATGTAAGCAGAATGGGGTCTCCTGTGTCACTATAATATTTGAAAACCATCTCTGCTGGTGTACCAGTACTACTACCACTAGATGTTGTTGTTGTTGTATTAGTACTACGTAGTAGTACTTTGCTTGTTCTAGTACTAGTAAACCAACAATATTAACAATGGGATCATTAAATTTTCTACAGTGCACTGCTGAATCACTACTTCTGACTTGTAYACAGGAGCCAGTTACTTAAATAGTATTAATGATGGGAAACAATAGACTACTGCAGAAATCAGGTGTTGATGGATTCCTACCATTACGACTAGTAGTACTACTACTAGCAGTAATTTGAAAAATGACGACGGACAGCCAATGAAAAAATCTGAACTCCACTGAAAAAAAAAACTTTGAATAGTCTCTGACCGTCAGTTTAACGAACCCTACAGGTACGTAAATTATTACCATTGCAAGGAGAGGGACATGAATTTCACGGGAAACATCACAACAAAACTCTTTTTTAACAGATCTCGTACCGTACCAGTAAAACCACGAAATACTCCACTAAATCAGCCATCAAAATGATCGCCCTTTACGAAAACTCGTACCTTACGAACCTTCTATTCGAAAGTACTTCTAATAACCCACCAAATCCTTTTTACTAGGATTCATAAAAATTCGAACCAAAAAAATTGTCTTGTACAATATGAAAACTAACAAGCGAAAGAATGGGAGTTGTTCAAACGATAATCCTGATTTGAAAAAGAGCAAGATCGGAGGGAAACAATCATCTTCCATCGATGCAAAGCCTTCAGGGTCTGCACAGAACGAAAACGGTGATTTTCGTATGCTAAATCTAAAAGACATCCATGGGAAACTTGAAGCCCTCTGTAAAAGAGTTCCTCTCATACCAGAAGGGAATTTTATCATGAGCAATAATGAAAAAAGTGGAGAGCCAAGTATCGACGAGAAAGCGACTAAGGAATGGGCCGCTCAATTACAGGTTGTTCTTGAAGAATTCAATTTGTACATCTGCTGTGTGGGAACAGCCACATATAAATGGGGGACCGAAAGAACAGGAGCTTCTGATCAGAATTTGACCTTGTTGTTAAGCGAAATATCTTCTAGCCAGGAACAAATATCTACTGCTGTGACATCACGGTTGACGAATTTATTAGCACCAGAAGTAAATCTGGTGATTGAAAAAACTGTTACCTACCACCAGAAACCGACGAGCAAGAATCGCGAAACGAAAGATGACGCTGACGAACCATCAACAATCGAAATCAAAGAAAACCACTTTACTCGCAAATTGGCAGATCCGTCATTTCTGTCTTTGTGTCACAAAATTCTTGCACGTAATGCGCCTTTGTTACGACACGTTGTTTTATCAAATTTTCACAAACTTCTTAGAGCTTTGAAGGACTTCTTAAAGGCTCAAGAAAACGACCAGCAACACAGTAGGAGCTTCACATATTGATCTTTCCCATATAAATGCTATCAATTCTACGAAGTTTTGTAATTGTCGATAAATTTTTGATCTAGTTCCTTCATCCCATGGCAATGCGTCGTTTCGAAACGAATGCCTATCAACCGTAAAACCTCTTGTTCATGATTCTTCGCTTCCTACCAGTAAGAAAAAAAGAGCCCTACAGTTGCCTACACAATAGCATGTCCAGTGATTTCAACGAAAGCCACCTGAAGAAAAACTGTGCGGCAAAAACTTCGTCCACAAGGTATCATCGACTTCTACCCTTCGAAAAAAGTCGTTGCGTTACATTTCAGATTCAMCACCACCAGCATCCACAGTAGGGACCACATCTTCAACAAAAAAGTTTCCGACGACTGGCAAATGGGGTGCATTTCCAGAAGCACCAATTCGAGCTCCTGACAAAAAACAAGCCAAGCCGACCACGATCAACTGCATAAGAGAAGATATAGAGCTTCCGTTCCCATTTCCTTTTCCCGAAATACTTCCAGAAGACGATCTACCACCTTGCTTATTTTCTAATGCGGATCTCGCTGCCATTTCTCGGTTGTAGTCTCGTTTCGTCTGCTCAAGAGTATTGCTGAGAATATCTCTCTCCGCTGTCAAATTTACGCTGAAGGAGACTAGCTCATCGTACTTGCGCCTCAAATTAGAAAGTTCTGAAGATATTTGGTCCGCCGACATATCCGTCAAGTTTGAATGTGGTGTTGATTCCAACGTAGGTGGACCCGAAGGAACATTTGCAGCGGAAGCGCCGGATGCTGAAGAATCGACAACGTGACGAACATGTAATTTTTTGTTCTGCAAAGTAGAAGAAGATCCACTACTTGTGACAGAATTCCACATGGAGGTGAGAGCATCGTACAATTCTGTTTGGCTCCCTGATTTCTTGGCAGCAAAGGAATTGTCGACTGTGCAGGACTGAACCAGAAATTTGTCTTTCGAATGATCCAATCCAGATTGACCCAAACGTTCATAGGATTGCAATAACATTTGTTTATCTTTTTCTACCAACAAAATGGAAATGGTCTCAGAGGAGCCAGGTGCAATCAACCCTTGGTTCGGACGCACCAAATAACGACGGGGTTGCGTTGTTTTCACCTGCGATCGAAAACGAGGAACGACGCATCAGCGAATGAATCGAAGAAACGTTTTTTCCCTTTGAAAAATCATATATGCAACACAATTCAGATCCTCGATGTTCAGCACTTACCTTAAACGCAATGTGCTCGTTCGTGCCCCCACCATGCCTCAAAGTCATCATGCATCTCGGCGTGGCTTCATTGGGAGAAAGAGAAAACACTAGTTCTGATTCCGGGTCGATCTGTAGGTTTTGGCTTGCCATCGTTAATATAYGGTGTCGTTGATAGAGAAAGTGACGAATACTGAATCATAGAGCTTGGGTGRACTAAGATGAAAGTGAAGGACATCAGCACCCACTGCGTGCGATGACTTCATGAAAACAAGAAGCCGGATTTCGGCGAAGCACGAAAAAAGACAATACTATCGCACAGAGATAACTACGAGAACGTACTGTAAATTCTTACAGCAAATGTTTTTCTGCTTAGCCCTCCGTACAGAGTGTTCGGACTCTCGTATTCAAACACTACGCTACGTACCGTATCGTACTTACCGTACGTCCTATTGTTTTGAGCTACCGGTACCAGAAAGAAACTTTCGAGATTAACGAGCCGTTACAAACTCCGACGCGCATGCATGTTTTGAATAGGCAAGACAAAAGCCGACAGGATCAACTGGAACGGCACATGTTGCACCGCCCGGAGCTACGTACCTACTGTATGTACCATATGAAAGTACGTACCAGTTTAACTAGAAAGATATGCATTAACCATACCGTACGGTAGGAAACCCTACGAGGTCCTACAGGGAAAAAAGGCATTTTACAAAGAACCGAAAATAGCTCGCGCGACCAAAACTAGTAATATTGGAATAATCCTTCACACAGTGCTATTTTTCATGTAGTAGTTTTGATTTTAACAACAATTTGGGCTCAAATGGATCATTCCCTTTCTTAATCCAGATGGTCTACTTTTTGACATACAGACAGACCAAAAATAGACCATCTAGTAGTCCAAATTTTTAGACTTTCTGTCAACGCATGATGCTTGGTGACAGAAAGTCTAAATCTAGACTGGTGGTGGAATCCTCCAAGAATGAACAAAATCTGTTGACCAGCAATGACTTATTATTACCCAAAAAAAGTGCAGGCACCCTTTTCCGCCCAGTCTTACTACGCGTAAAATAACAATTGAAACTACGTTAATGGGGGCATTGGGAACGTTAATTTAACATTCCAGCAAATGTTACCAGCATAGGCTGCATAGAAATGAGTACTGTGTTTTTTGCTTCAATTTAAYGTCCTGGTGAATGCTTTGCTTAATAGTCTGAATATTTGCTTAACAGACTGAATATTAGCAGGGGAGGCGTCCTCTTCTTCCTCTTTTTAAGATCCCTTCTTCCTTTTTTAGGCACGTGCAAGACTGAATGAAGAATGYGGATAATACTAGGATCTACGTAAGCCTATGTGAACAATTTAACATTCTGTACGTTAAATTAACATTCCGTACGTTAAATCAAACATTTGGAATGTTAAATTAACGTTCCCAATGGGTCATGATTCCAAATTCCTTCAAGACCAGAAAGAGCGCCTAAAAAATGTCTGTTGGGCCCCTGTTTTTAATGATTCCCGTTAAACTAAAAAGTCTAAAAGGTCTACTACTTTAGATTTTTAGACCATCTAGACTAACGGGAATGACCCAATGCCTCCATTAACGTAGTTTCAATTTTTATTTTACGCGTAGTAGTCATTTCTGTTGAGATTCCAAATTCCTATGACTAGAAGAGCCCCTAAATGGGGGCTCTGTTTTGAATGATTCCCATTAAACTAAAAAGTCTAAAGTAGACCCGACTTTTAGACCATCTAGATTAACGGGAATGACCCAATATGATTCTAGTCCTGTATTTCGGACCCTCATTTTTTCTAATGACTAATTTGACTAAAAAGCAAAGCTACTTGATCCGGATGAGTAGAGAATTCCTCGTATGTTACGTCTCGTACGTACAGTAGATCCACTATTTCTAGTGAGACGAATCGGCATGAAGTTTTAGAAAAAAGAGAGCAGAAGATGGAAAAATGGCGCGGTACTTCCTTCTGTACGTCGACGTATAGAAGGAAGGACCGCGCCGCTTTTTTTTCCTATTTCGCTTCATTTGATTGGCTCAATGAGATTTTGGCAAGCTCGAGCCGGCGGAAGACGAAATAAAAATCGTCTGCTACGAAAATTGTCATGATTTTCGTTCCCGCTCCAGAACCCTGTCCTCACCATTATTTGYCACTCCCGTCACAACTTCATTCAGAGTCCCTCAGCGATCCTTAAAATAATCCGACACGATGCCGGCCGAAACTCTTCCGAAGTTACCACTTGTATGCCTCAAGACAGCCGATTTTAAAAACACGGACCAGGTTGTAGAGGGCAAAAACACCATTATCGGTAAGTTATCATCCTTCGTGCTTCAGAAAACGACATTTGACGTATATGCATTTTCGTGCCACTCTGCTGACAATCAACTATTATTTTGATACCTGTCTAGATTTTTGGACCACAAAATGCACACGATGTCCAGATGCGCTGGACAGGCTTGATGAAATGGCTCAAGATCCGAAGTACCAGGATGTACAATTTATTAGTATTTGTTGTGACAAACTTGACGGTGCCCGAGGTATTATTGAAAAGGASGACGATTTACGATGGCAAAACGTGAACCACTATTTCATGTCGAAAGAAGACAAAGAGACAGCAAAAAGGTTGTTGGGATTTCAACAGGTACCATTTTACGTCGTGATGGACGAGTACGGAGCAATCACACAATCAGGGAGCGGACGTCAGGTCGATTTCGAAGAGGTACCTGGAGTAGTGCGCCCAGACTCAGATTCCAGTGTAGGTCTGGTGACTGATTCCGATGAAGACAACGAAAGTTTTGATGATATGGGTCTTGACTTCGAACTAGATTTTGGGAATAAACTCATACTTGAGGACTCTGAATCACTACAAAGTTCATCGAGTACGAGCAGCCCTGTTGAGGTACTTGATGAATCCATATTCGATTTAGACGACTTTTAGAGGGGAATAAAAATGTAAGGGGCATAAATGTATCATTAACTGTCTAACCAACAATATAAACTGTGAGATATTCGTCAGAATGAAGAAAAAAATAAGGAATATTATTGGAAAGAGCTATTGTTTCATCCTGAGAGTTGTTCGAAGAAAGGCAACCAGAGGTTAACTATGATAGGATCTGGTCAACTTCCTCAGCTGTTACTTCTTTCACGCTGGAGTGTTGCCATCCMTCGAAGGGCGGTGCAAGGGACTCATTACCGCCGAATTTTCGAACATGGGTCAACCAATTACCAAAATCGGGTTTGTTCATCAGTGCTCGTTGTGCTTTTCCCTCCCGGGCCATACAATTCTCCATATTTGCTGTTCGCTCTCTTCCCATTTTCATCAATTGATATACCACACGTAAAGATAATGGCGATTGTCGCTCCATACGATCCAACAGTTGTTTTGCAAGTACAGGAGTGGAAAGATTTTCACTTCCTGAGCTAGCAGCTGCAACTTCTCTAAGGCCTTCCATTAAACCCTCCAGAGAATTTTCTTGCCGAAAAACATSGTCCAACTCGGCTGCCATACTAACGAGAGTACTTGAAAAGAACCCTTCATCCCACGGCACATGGTCCACATCCAAGGAAGCGTCGTCGCAGCCGTCTTCATAAATAGAGGTAAAATCGAATGGGAAATCATTGGACGCATCAGCCGACACGTCTGAAATTTGTGAAATCAACTGTGCGATGCTATGATTTCGAAATTTACCGTTCACATCATGAAGTTGATTAGGGCTAGGGCGTTGCGATTGTAGTTGTTGTTGCAAGTAGTTCTGTTGTTGTCGTTGACGATTTTGATTGTGGATGTTTCGATTTTGCCCATAAAGCTGTCTAGGCTGGCGTACCAATCCTTGTTGATTCCACGGTGGCAGAGTAGCCAATTCCTCTTCTAATATTGGCAAGATACCCGAATCGCCTATCAGATGCGTTGCTAAACCTGTTTCAATCATGTCAGATGCATTTGCCTCGTATCCCGCGAGTGCCAYTATCATACCGCATCCCGAATATTTCTTAGATTCTTGGTCAAATTCCCAACCAAGTCGAGGCAAGATGAAGGAAAAACCAATGGGATCAAATGAAAGGCCGCGAGAGGGGTTGAGAATTGAAACAGAAGTTTCCTCCGTTGCCAGGACGTAAGAACCCATACATAAAGCGTAGCCACCATCAGTAACTGCTCCATGAGGCATGCTTATGATGGGAATTTTGGTTTCGGCACCGAAACCTTGTACTGCCACAGCTACCTTGCGAAGAGATTCCAACAAGTAATCAATATCATAATTGTCATCAGTATTGGTCTTCACTGGGTTATATCCTCCTGATACATACCAAGTATGATCAGGTGCGGGATCCACATCGAGCCCTACGCCCGAAAGATCAATTTTGTTGCGGTCCGTTAGATATCGAGGCAAACAATTATTGTTATTCGTATCAGACACATCGTTACCATAGTCAGCTTGGTCGTCAGTCGCGATCAGCACGCTATTGATGCCCTCGCTCTTAGACAAAGCTCGAATGCGATGGGCCAATCCCTCGAGATCTTCTGCATCTAGATATGGGTCCAACAGAAAGACCCGACGACTATTTCCCATCGCTCTCATAGTCACATTTGCAAGGCTCTTGTCATCTCTGATGTTGGTGTAATCACTGGCACGAGTAGGGACTCGTTGCACCGTCAATGGAACCTCGGCAGATTTTGCCATCTCTACCATCCGAGCAGCCTCTGACGCCGCCTCTTTGGCCATATGTTTCGAAATACGAGGTCGGGTGATTACCCGCGATGCTACAGCACGGACCATTCTTGTTATTGTCTCCTTTTATGTGTTGTAAAATGGTCCCTCTTGATGGGCACTAAACRCTTAGAATGTGCGGTGTGTGGATGTCTCTGAAGCGCTCCTTCTTCGGATGATTTGCGGTACCTTACAACAACTTTCCAAGGCAGGAGGAGCTCTGTCAGCTGGGCTCGTCGTATTTGATTTCTTACTGCTGGTATGTGCCGTACAAGTACTCGTACTCATTTCTGGTAAAATATTACAAGTACTTCTTGTCACCGTTCTCCTGGTTGTTTGTTGGAGTCTGTCTGCGTCGGGGAAGATAATTTGTTCGTACCCACAACCCACCAGGGGTCATAAATTTAGACCCCTGCAACCCACACGGTAAGGATTCTATGTACTGGAATATGTACAATACATACGTTACTGTATGAAGAATGAAGAAGTATCGTACCGTACAGGAGTACTTTAATACGTATCGTATCATAAGAGTTTTACGTAAGTACGGTGGTACTACCATACGGTACAGAACGAACTTATTTTCACTCAGTTTTCTACCGTACCAGTAACTCGTTCTGCGCTGCGCGAAGAAAGCCCAGGGAACAGCGGAAGCGTTAGCGAGAGAACAGATGAAAAAGTTGATTGATTCGGACACGGAGTTAGTTGATACTTCTCCTTCAACACTTGACGTATCTGTACACCGTCGTATCAACATCAGTACTCGTACAGCGTTGAACAATCAAACAAAATATATCAGAGTATGTCATTCTTTGCCGCTGGACGAGCAACCACAAAGGCTTCAAGCCGAGTGCTGTCTCGCCGTATGTCAACGGCCCCAAGATTGCATAAAGCGAAGGATGAATGGGCTCGGTTCGCAGGCAAACGCCCTGCTCCTGATGTGAGTCCCCTCCCGTTCATAATGTCGTAAACCATTGGTTTCGTATCGTTGTAAACCACTGTTTTCGTGTCAAATTTGTTAATTGCATTCGTTTCATTCAGCTTGGTGCTAAACCTTGTTCTGCTTTCAATTGATGTATTTCCGTTGTAGCACTTGGACGCGCACAAGTGCTTTCATCCACCATACAATCCTGCTGTGATCGGAGGAGGAATCATCGCGGTTTGGGTTATCGGCTACGGAAGTATGTACTTTGGCTTCGCATGGCAACAAAAGAAGCAAGGATACTGGAAATGAAGCCCCATTGGCAATCTCGTATTTTCGGTGTAACACCATTGACGATGGAAGGATGGACGCTCGACAGAATGACGAGTTAGTTCACAAGAATATTTGGCCGTCAGATATTAGAAAAACAGCTCTTGGTATTGATATTGATACTTTATGCAGTAATTGACTATAACGAACTACCAACCCTCTTCTTGAATATAGCACTTTATCGCGATGYCAATGTTGCTATGTAGTTCCAACTGGTGTGTTCGGCTTGTTAACGAAGTGCAGCTTTTGGTGTCGTTAATGTAGGTAGCACTTTGAAAAGAGAGCAAAGACACCAAAAGCATCGCTAGAGCTCCAGGGTCGACAACAGAGGAAATCCTTTTTCTTGGATGGGTAAAAGAGAAAATGTATTGTCATGGAAATGTGTTCAAAGAACTCATTAAAAACTATCATATTATGATCTTTCATAAAACTACTACTAATACTAATGTGGCATGCTACTAGTAGTTCCTTGCACTTCCCTAGCTTTTACAGACCCCTTACCAATACTACCAATGATATCAATCATTACTTTAGTAAATGTCCACCAGATTATGTCACATAAGATTTAATGGCGTTTGAAGTATACTCCAAAAGAGGACTTCACAAAAGGGATCATGTGCCCACTGCTGGCTCCTCCTGCCCATCTATCTTGAACCCTAGAACCCACAACCCTGACTCAATACTCTACTTCCTTCCAGGAAAYCCCAGTACATTTGTGATAGTAGCCTTGTTGTCATCCTTGCAATTTTAACCCTTGGAGCAACAAGAAGCAATCATCAATCTGTTGAAGAATGATGCCATTTACTAGTAGAGTGCTTCAACGTTTTGGTTAGCTAAGTACTTGTTGTCTTGAAAGATCTTCTTCATCAAGATATATTCATCACTTCTCTTGCAGTAATCTGACTCTAGGATGTTTTCATCCTGCTGTATTTTTCTGTGCCTGGTATCACCACAAAGAATACATCATGATCAAATGAATACAGTCCTTTTGTCTAGCAGTGTCAAGACATTACCGGTGGTAGTAGTAGCTTCAACTGAGCCTTGCTCTGTGTTGCTCTCACATGAGGTTGTCCCTCAGGGAGATCCCCTGTCCATGGTCCTGTACTGTTTGTCCTTTGTACCCTGTACAAAGACACTGTGACACTGTGAACTAGAAGAGGCATTGGGCGGGTAGGCCAAAGCCATTACCTCTAATGAGAACAATGCTCCTAGTAGTAGTTCCAAGGGGTTGTACCTCCCTCCAAAGAGATGTGATGGAGGAACAACCATTGGAGGGGGTGGGCTGGTTACGTGGTGAACAATTGTGCCATAGTTGTATGTGTTGCACTTTCAGGAACCAAAGATGGCCTTTGCAAAGTAGACTGTTTGCATCTTTTCTTTTAGTAGAAGTACCAACTACTATATATCAAAGACCAGCCAAGGAGGGGAAATACTGACTAATTGGAAGTGCATTGGAAACAGAATTGGTAGAGGTAGCAGTGCAGATCCTTGCAAGACGTGATGTCCCAGCATAGACTCTGAGGTAGTATGAAAAAGAAGTATTAGTAGCTCAAGAAAGGAATCTTTCTGGATCCCCAGGGAATAAGTGAGTATGTGAGGGACAACAAGTCTGTGGTTTGAGGGTGAACAAATGTTGAACTTGCTGTGTCAACCACTTGCATCATTGCAGGTCTTGTTACTGGTGTGAACAAAGATAGTGGATGTGAATATCTTTACAGTGTTGTGTTGTTCACATAAAGACATATGGGAGCTTAGAAAGAACTCTGTGTTTCCTGACCTGATTCAAGGATGGTATGCTGAGGATGACACAGGTAATGCATGGCCATGTTTCTGACATTGTTGCCATGATGAAGGTGCTGTTTGAGCAGAGACCATTATGTAGATATTTTACTGAGCTCAGGCAACAAGAGTATTTTTATCAGTGTTGGACATCCAGCTCATTAGGACAAGTCAATAGGAGATTCTTTTCTTGGAATTCAATTGGAAGTTCTTGTTGGGTGGTCATCAATATATCAATGGATTCATCATCATCCATTACTACTAGTACTAGTACTAGTACTAGTACTAGTAGTACTACTAGTAGTAGTACTAGCTAGGCAGTAGTACTAGTACTACCACCAGTAGTACTACGTCACATAGTACTACCAGTAGTACTAGTACTACTACCAGTAGTACTAGTACTAGTATTATTACTAGTAGTAGTAGAACCACTGTATCTTGTGATCTCTGGCTCCCTCCAGCCCTAAGTTGCAAAATGTGGAGAGGGT
>CAACVS010000439.1:36239-50150 GCA_900660405.1 Pseudo-nitzschia multistriata
ACTTACCATACCTTCGCTCTACTCTACTGACTGTGATGGTATGCCGGCAGCAGAAATAATTACGATGTACACGTACGTATAATTGTACATGATTTCCTACTGTTGCATTTTTTGTTGCATTATGTTCGAATACCCACACTGTACAGTACTTGGTACTCGTACTTCTGTTAGAAATTGTACTGGTAGTTCAATTTTCTTTTTTCATTGTGTATTACCGGTACCGGTRCGTGCTTAGCTTACGTCAGAGGTGAACTAAGGAAATAAACAGTGGTCCCCACGTTGAAAGACAAGACAAACGAAGAATTAACTTCGTAATTATCTCTGATCCCGRATATCGCCCGGATAGGAAGAACACCGCAGCAAAGAAACAGGAAGAGACTGGACACGTTTTTCATTCGCCGACAGCACTAATTCTGTTTTTCACTGATCTCCGCTGCGGAGAGAGTCCACCATTTCGAATTTACGGGTGGCGTCATCTGCAACCAAAACAACTGGACATTTTACGAAGTACGCTAAAGAGTATCCAATATTGTTGTTGAAGAAGGCCTTCTACAAGCGAGCACGTCGAGTATATGAAAGATCAAACGCTTCATTTGCTTCAAACTTTTTGCCTTCAATGTTACGAGGACAAAACCGACTTCCCACGATAGCAGCATGAACAAGCAAATCGATCGCACCGCCCCCGTCGTTTCTAAGACTACTTCATTCGGAATGAGAAAATCAACATTCTACTTCTTGGTGGCTTGCCTCTTTGGTAACTCGTCCTCGCTGTCATCACAGCCACATAATAGAATGGGACCAAAATGTACCGAAGAAAATATAATCGAGAGCAGAGTGAACGAAGCTGTATTTGATTCTCTGAGCGAATCAACACTCTCTCACTTTTCGTCGTCTAGTAAAAGAGGTTTCAACAAAACGACATCGGATTCGATCATTGGCGGCCGACAAGGACAACAGAGGTCGAGTCTTATGCAATCTAATTTTCCAGAGAGACTAAAAGATTCTTCTACTTCGTCACTATCGAGCACTTCCATACTTCCTCAGTCGTTTAGACTGGTCCGTAACGATGTTATAGACCAACTGAGGCGAAACGAGAACTTTGATGACGCGAAAATGATAATTTCTGGGATGATTGAATACTTAAGAGAGAACTGTTTGTGCGTTATCGTTGAAGACAAGAACGAACCGCTTGAAACGGAAACGACCTCAGCAACGTCAGCTGAGAATAGGACGCAGATATACGATCAAAAGCAGTACAATAAACAAATAATTTCGCCCCAAGACCATAGAGATATTTCGGAAACAATCGACGAGGCCTTCCAAGCCTTTTTTGCACGGGCGTTTGCACCGATATCACTCAACAACGACAACATAAACCGGAACAAAGATCAAAAGCGAAGCTCTTGGAATCGGGTTGCCCTTGGCATCGAATTGCTACAGTTGCAGTTGGCATCTTCTGACGTTCTAGTGGCTCCATACCATAATATTCCGAAAAGTGTTATTGTGAAAGCCCTTGCTGCAGTAACCAGATTACAGGAGAGGCAACAGCGAGGTTACCAGCAAAACCGTGTTGATATGAGTGATGAAACTCTAATTATCCATCCCGATACCGCATTTCGACTTCTGCAACGGCTTGCGACAGGCTTTGGGGTTCGGAATTCACATCGTTCGCAATATTTTAGAAATTCAGAAAAAAAAGTCAGCAATGGAAAGAGTTCTGCGCGATTGGCCCCACTCCATGAAGTTGATTTCAACCGAGTTCTCAATATTTACTCAAGTACAGGAAAAATGGAAATGGCCCATCGTGTCATTGCACTCCAAGAAAGAACCCCACATGCTCCTGCCTTGTCTCCTGTCACCTATTCTATTCTTGTCAAGGGCTACGGTAAACTTAGCGATGCAGAAAACATCGATGTGCTCCTTCGCCACGCAGCAGCGATGGAGGAAGGTGAAAGTATCATGAAACCAGACACAATATTTTTCAACTCATTGATGGATGCCTACATAAATTGTCGCCAGCTTCACAAAGCGCAAACCATACTCATGGCGATGGTCTCCAACGATAAATTTATCAGTGATGCAATCGACAGAAGGGTACCAGAACTGGATTTGAATAGCAATAAAAACAAATTTTTTACCTTCCCCCCCAATGTTTGTCCTCCTCCCAATCTGAGGTCGTATAATATTCTACTCAAAGGGTACGCCAAAGAGGGAATGTTGCAAGATGCATTGGACCTTACAAATGAAATGATCTCTATCGGATCGCGCAGTAATAATTCCGGACAGTGGTGGGACCACGTGACGACTAACACATTGGTCCAAGCGGCTGTTGTTGCAAAGGAGTTTGATATTGCTCAGGATATTTTGGATCGACATAGTTTGTCGGTAGGAAGCTTCAAAAAATCTCGTAGTTTGGATCATCCAAACGCAGATGCATATACGACCCTGATGGACGGGTATGCGAAAGATAGTAAATTGAAGCAAGCCATCAAGTTGTTGAAAACTATGAAAGACCGAAAAGTGAAAGCCAATGAATATCATTACTCATGCTTGATCGGAAGTCTAGCGCATGAGGGAAGAATCGAACATGCTGAGAAAATGCTAGTCCATGTAAAGACTCATGGAGCTATACCTCGAAACCAATTGAGAGTTATTTACAATGCCTATATTTCAGGTTTAGTCCAAAAAACAGGACACTATTCTACTAACGCAGTCGACAATGAGCATGAACAAAATATTAATAAGGCTCTATTGATATTGAGAGAAATGATCGAAGAAAGAATAATGCCCGATGCAAATACGGTAGCGATCATTCTTGATGGCTTCGGTCACTGTATAAAACCACGAATGAAAGAAGCCGTGACCCTGGTTGAAAGGTTGGAGACACAAAGGATTATACCTATGAACCATATAAGGGTCACTACTGCTTTGGTTCGCGTTTGTGGTTCTTGCCAGAGTTTAGACGGAGCCGTAGCATGCTTTCGGCGACTTTCACGGCCGGATGTTACTGCTATCAATGCCCTGATTGATGCCGCAGTTCGAAGCGGTAATGACAATGTTGCGGTTGAAACTTTCAATAGATATTTTTCAGGTGATATCCCTCGTGCAGTTCCAAACGTAATATCATTTTCGACCTTGATTGGTGCTCATATGAAGAAAGGAACATTCGATGGATCTCGAGCTGCTCGGGAACTATACCAAGATATGAGATTCCAACGTCGGATCCTTCCTGATAAGGGTCTTGTAGATGTGTGAGTTGTTATAATAACGAGATATGCTGGATCGCACTTTGAAGCGCTTTTCATCGCTGACATTTTTCTCAAATTTTCAAATTAAACATTGCAGCATTGTGAAGGGCATCGTGGATACAAGCAGAGCTTGCGGAGTACAAGCGTCTGATGCMCGTTTTGTTGCTGGTGTCTTGCGTGACGCTGAAAAGCTTGATTGGGAAGAAGGCCAATTGGACCGAAGAAAGAGAGCTGTCGAATCTGCGATGAATAACCATGTTGCAAATGCTTGGGAAGAAGAAGCCGAGCTATACGGATTGTGGAAGAAAGATAGCTCCAGGAGCAATCTGAAGGACAACAATATGTTTGAGCGGTATGGTTGGAATAAAGTCGATTCAGGTTTTCGATTATGGGGCCCCGGGAAGGAGACAGGAAGCACCACCGATGATTTCTTAGAGTCAAAGGGGTGGAACGATATAAACTCTGGATTTCGTGTTTTTTTTTAACGCTATTTCGACGTGAACGATAAATTAAGAATTAAAGAAAATACAGTAGTTCAAAGTTTGTCGTAGTCCCACTTAAGGTGGATGCTAATATATTGCTTTCCTTCCATGTCCGATTTGAAGTTATTTTGTCTTGACTGCATCTATCAGGTGGTTCGCATAATCCTGCCCGGTGTATTCTATTCCAAAATCGTCTACGCCTACTGTGAAGGATATATCTTGTGTCTTGTGTAGGAATAGTCCTTTGGTATGGTGGTGCCTTCTTGTGTTTGTGCTTCTCCAGGTGTTGTACTATCTTGCTAGAATTAGTCCATACCATGCATGTTTTATATTGGTATACATGCATACCTTGTGTACTGTGTTGTGTAGTTTGTAGTGCTCCACAATAGGAGGGGGAGTCAGCTCAACATTGAATCGTACTAGATATTCTGCATCCTTCAATCAAGAATCRAGATACATGTTGGATATGTCCCCAGTGCACTATTTTGCACTTTTGGTCAATAGTATGCTGTTCTAGTGGGATTTGATTGTTTCCATTACCACTGCTTTGGGGGTGGTGACATCACCAAGGTACTCAAGCAAGTTTCCAACTGCAGTGATGCCTACTCTCCATGTGTCATCCTCTTTCTCTGGTCTGTAGGCAGCTGTGTATCTTGGATAGGTTGCATTCTTTTTGGGTCTTTTGGGGGGAAACTTTGTCTGTTTGGATCCACTCAAGAATATCCATGTCTTTTGTGTTCTTGAAGCCTTGGAATAATCTACCAAATTCAAACCTGCCCTATCAATTCCATTTTTGTGCGGTTGTTTAGTCTGGATGTTTGATGAGATCTTTGTATGCTGCCATCTTACCAAGTGTCTCATCCCATATTCTTCCTCTGATAGCATCATGGTGGTGGAGTACAATTTCCTGGCTGGTCCAGTGGAAACCCTTGRTGAATTCAAAAGGATTGAGTTCAACATCATGGTAAGGATCCACTAGGTTTGCCATCAATGCTATAATGCCTTCTTCTTGTTCTTCTGTGAATGTTTGGTCTTGTACTGTACAGCTCTGGTGTTTTGTTGTGGGTATCCAACATACATGCACCCTTGGAGGTGGCATTCCCATATGGTATTTATMAGTTGCCTTTTGTTTGAGTTTGGTTATTCTCCTGTCCATACCTGCATCCTAGTGTTGTATCACAAGAGTGCAGTCTAGTCTCTGTAGTTGTTGTCTACATCTATGATTTCACCTTTGTYGTATTATGTTCTAACTTCTTGTTCTTCTTGGATGATGGTTCTAACATCATAGAGATTGTTGGTTCTTGTGTTTTGTTGTTTGGTATGAAGTTTTAGTATTTGYCTTTGGTGTGGGCCTTAGCTGTGGTTTTGATGGATCCTTGGTTTGTGTCTTGCTGCTGGGTGGCTTTGGTGTTGTCAGCACTTTAAATGATAATCCATGTTGGATTTCTTGTGTTGGGATCACCCCTCATTTTTTKAGCAGTATTGTCATGTTTTTGCGTTATGTGAATAGGAGGTTGATGGTGCTTTGTAGGGCTTGGCAAATTAGGTGGCAAGGCCACCTGGTCATGAGTGGGGTCAGTAGTGGTGAGGGTTTCTTTATGCTGTGCAGTGACATGTCAACTGCTTCTGTTATGATAGATACTGGGTCTAAGCAGCAGATTGATAGGAAGTTGATGGTGTTGGAGATCCATGTTTTTTTTTTCAGGTATGTAGCACTTGTAGTTGTGGTAATATTGAGGTACAGGGCCAATGCGGTATCCAGCAGTAGCATGGTAGTAAGCCACAGCTGCTTGTTTTTCTTGTCTGTCACTGGTACAACAAGGGGTGATTTGATGAAGTCAAAATGTACATAAACTTGGACATAGGCTAAGAGCTCATGATTGAGTCTGGAGGGTCAGAGTAGGTTGAGGGTACTAGTCTCTGCATGCGGTAAAAGCAGGTCCCTCTCTTTGGTTTCCATCAAAAGTGCCACTCAAGACAGAGAGATAGTGGTTCTTGACTTTAAAAAAAATCTTAATATTATATTTAACCTCATGAACTAGAAGAGGCACTACATGGCCAGAACCAGAGCCTCTCTGGACTAGGGAGAAGAATGCTCCTAGCTGCACCAAGGGGCGGCGCCTCCCTCCAAGGAGGTTTTGTGGAGGTGCGACCAAGTTTTATGCACACTGACAAGCCAATTAAGGCAGGTTGCTGGACTCAGAGGACATAAAAGCAGTTGGTTCACAATTTTGATGGGTGAGAACCATGCCATTATCATTTCAAAGGGCACTGCCAAGCCTGAAGGCAAGTCACCACATGCACCAGTGATGAAGGAAATGTCCCCTCACCCCAGAGGGCAAGGACACATGCAGTGGGGTAGTCAAAAAGAAAAAATCAAAAAAAAGAAAAGCCAAAAAGAAAAAGAAAAAGAAAAAAAGGAAAATGTCTCACATCTTTCACCAAATTACAGCTGAGCCCACCCAAAGGAGCAGCTGTTTGAGCATCTTCTTGAAGAAGAAACTGGGGATAAATCAACAAATCTACTAGGCATGGGGTAAAATACTTGGAGTTGTTGCTGTTTCTATCCACCAAAAAAGACAGAAACAACAACCATCATGACCAGAAGCACTGGGGCTTCTGGTCCTTGAGAACTGGGGATGGATCCAGCTGAGGCAACTGCACTCAACTGGAGAATAGTGGAACTGGGGTTGTTGTTATTGCTTTCCAGCACAAATGTCAGAAACAACAACAACATGACTGGAAAACTCCTCTGGTCCGYAAATCAAACTGGAATACAGTAGGRACTACATGGAGATCTTTAAAAACTGAGTATGTGGTATGTAGCATATACTCCAAGCATTGTTCTTCAAAGGTCTTGGTTGAATACTGTAGGCTGGGGTAGGTTTTGTTGCTTTTTGGCACAGATGTCGGAAACAACAACAATCGTGACCAGAAAGCATTGCTGCTTCTGGTCCTTGAGAACTGGGGATGGATCTAGCTGAGGCAAACTGCTGCACTCAACTGGAGGGAATAGTACTGGGAATGATACTGATTGATGCAGTATCCTGGGGGCTGGGGTTGTTTTTATTGCTTTCCAGGATTCATGCTGGAAACAAGAACAACAACAAGGAAAACGTGACCAGAAAACTCTTCCAGTCTGTAAAAAAAACTGGAACTGCATGGAGATGCTGGGGAATCTTCTTTTATATTATGAGTGTAGCATGTACTCCAGGCATTGTTCATAGCTAGGATTGGTCTTGGTTAAATACTGGGGTTGGTGTTGTTGCTTTCTAGCACAAATGCCGGAAACAACAACAACRCGACTGGAAAASATTGGTTCTGGTCTGTAAATAAAACTGAAAWACTGTACTAKGAACTGCATGGAGATGCTGGGGAATCTTCTGTAGAGTATGTGTGCASCATATACTCCAGGTGTTGTTCATAGGATTGGTCTTGGTTGAATACTRGGGGCTGGGGTTGTTGTTGTTGTTGCTCTCCAGCATGAATGTTGGAAAAAACAACAACATGACTGGAAAACTCTTCCAGTCCATAAATAAAACTGGAATACAAGAGGAGCTGCATGGAGATAAGGCTGGGCCCCAAATACGMCAGGCTTTGTGCTTCAATAGGTCTTGGTTGAATACCRGGATTGTTGTTGTTGCTTTTCCAACATGAGGGCCAGAACACAAGCAACTTCAACGCCGGAAGATACTGTACTTCCGGAGAACTAGAGATCGATCCATTAGCTGGGGTAAACTGCCACTACTAGCTAGGGAGTATCTATGTATGTGGAATAGGCTTGGTTAGATTGCTTCTTGCTGTTTAATATGGCTTGAATGGAGCCAGGGAGGTGGATTTTCCCCTTCTGAAGGGGATGTCACCATGGTTCAGAAGCCAGAAGGAGCTTGTCAGGTATGAATGTACGTAGGAATCAGTAGGAAATCTAGGTGATAATTTTCAGAATGGAAGTGCAATTTTGTGCGTTTGAAAAATTCGTTTTGAAAATTATAATGGTTCTTAAATAYATGGATACTAGCTCCTTCAGCATAGTTGACATGGTGGTTGCTAGGGAAGGCTAGTTCGTAATTTAGTTCTTTGTTCTTATGATAGAGATCAAGCATTTTGAAACAGCATTATCAAGGCAAATGACTTGGACTTGAAGTCCAGTCTCAGATGAATTGCTTRTAGGCAGCTTTGAAGCTGGTTGTAACATCCTTGGCCCCCAGAGCATTATGGGGGAGGGTGTAATTGATATCATAATCATATATATTCATGATGTAGTACTGGTGGCTCCAGGCTCATGTGATAGKGTATTGATCTTCCAGATCCATGATAGAGATTGTGTTGTTCAGTTCAGATGCTGCCATGCTCCTTAGTACTTTGTGAGTTTGCATTTGTCATCCACTTGGCTTTGGTGTGCTGCAGATGCCTTGGTTGATCATGTGGAGTTTTCCAAAGTTCTTTTTCTACTCTTTTGAATGTTAATCCTGGCCAACTGAGGAGGAGGTCCCCTACCTTTATAGCCTTTGGGATGGTCTGTTTGGGAGGGAATCCTGCTGTTGTATGGAAGTAAACAATGACTTTTAGTACTGGTTGGTGTTTGTTGTGTTCAYGTGGTCCTTGAGCCTCTTGAGTATATTCTAACTGCACCCTTGGAGGTGTTGCAGTAGATTTTGGCACCCTTGCACCTGGTCCAGGGGGAAGAAGAATGGTGAAGAAGCAACAAGTGTAGTAGTGGAGGGCTCCTTGGACCACTTCAGTGCCAGTCTTGCAATAGATGCTAGAGGACATTAAAACCATTGTTGGTGAGTTTTGGGATGGATATCAGGAGAGGTRTAAATCAGCATCTTTAAACTTGTTGCATGTTTTGGCACCAGAGGGAAGGTTGGACCACATAATATGGTCAGTAGTGGTGGCTTGTATCATTGCCCACTAGTGGTGGCTTGGGGGTCCTTGTTATCCYTGTAGTTCTCAGGGAGGAAGTGGTCTGTGGCCCTAGAGCCTATGGCACCCATGAGCAGGGCTGATGTTGGTTTTGGTACCAAGGTGGTCACTACAGGAGGAACGGCAAAACAAATGTGCAGATTGCCTTGTGGTCCAAGTGTACTGAAACAAGTGATACATGAAATAATAGATAAACTATATTGGTTACAGTCAGGGTTAGAGAGACACTTGCCCCCAATCAGTCAGGCATTGAAAAATTGGTCAAAGGCAATCCAGGTTTCAGGCTGGCACCATTTCATCCACAGGTCATTCTTGTTGATGTTGCCCTTTCCCAGTTAAAAGTGCTGCTCTTCTTTGACCCATGCCTGGGGAGTTGTTTGAGGCAGGAGAGCATGTAGTCCTTGGTGTTGTACCATAGCTTCACTCCAGAGGAGCGACACTGGAACTTCCACTGCTGGCGCCATGTATCTGATCTGGTCATGTGTCTATTAGGCTCTCTGGTTGACTCTTGTAGCCATGGGGGCTGTTGTTGCTGGAGCTCCTAGCTACAACGGAGTCACAAGTGGCAGTTTGTATTTGGCCATTGCTAAAGCAACAATTTTCTGTAAAATAGGAGCTAGTGTGTCAATTGTCAATGCATTAGTAGTAGGTGCTACTGTGTAGGGACTCCTACCAGCAAGTACTATAGGAGTGGTCAAAGGGACTGTAGTTTGGATTGTCAAAGTAGCTGTTGGAAGTTCTTTGAGTACATCAAAGAGTTTGTTGTGAGTGCTGTTGAGGTTATCCATGTGGTTCTCACGGCTTGCAATGGTGATTTTTCCTTCTAGTTCAACAGGTTCCTCTTGTGTTTTTGGGAGGCTCATGGATGTGTCTGCTGCAGTTCCTTTAGCTTGCTGTATCATCCTGTAGCCTGTTTTGCTCTTGAWAGCAAAAGATTATCCTTTATTTGGTGGTTGTAAGTCAATCTGCATTTTGAAAAGGCATTGACACAGAGAATCCTCCAATGTCTGCTAGGTACCATTTGTGGACCACCTTGAGGATATAGCTGCTGATGAGCTCCTCCAAGCTCTTCCTTTTGTGTTTGGCTGCTCCCATGTTGAAGTGATCTTCACWATTGGAATTGGGACTGTTCTCTTCAGTATTGGCATTGTTGTATTTGTTGGCATTGTTTTTGTGATCCAACATGTTCACTTGGTCATGGCTATCAGTATTTGAGATGCTTTGAAGTTGCTGTTGCTGTTGCTGTTGTCCCCTCCAGTATCTACTGGTTGGTTGGTCTCAGTCTTTTTCCTGGTCTTGGTGTTGCTTTTGGTGAATGTGCAGTGCTTCCTTGC
This sequence comes from Pseudo-nitzschia multistriata, assembly GCA_900660405.1. Lineage (NCBI taxonomy): Eukaryota > Bacillariophyta > Bacillariophyceae > Bacillariales > Bacillariaceae > Pseudo-nitzschia > Pseudo-nitzschia multistriata. The sequence continues at coordinate 46,230 of CAACVS010000439.1, forward strand.
TTGATCTTGTTGACACTCCTTCCAGGAAGAAGAAAGTGTTTGTTTCCAAGCTGGGCTTGCTGATACTTGTTTGTATATTTTGATTTGGTTTTTGTTCTTCTAAATGTAAGAATATCTAAGAAAAATATTTAGGACTTTTTTTTCTTGTGTGTGTTAATGACAGCTGTTAAGTTATATTGCCYATAACTTGCCAGTACCTGCACTTGGCAGTTCTGGGGCCATGTCAATTTTAATTTTTACCAGAGCAAAAAATGCATTCCTGAACTACCCCTACTAATGATTAACAAAAAAGATAAGAAATAAAATTGTATTCCCAAACTCCCCTGTTCAAAGAATGTGATCATAATCAATCACAAAAAGTGTGATCAAATCTGATCACAAAATTGCTGAATTTCTTGATCACAAGCATGATAAGCATCCAACCATAGACGACTGTAATGAACCAAAAGTGTGATCCACACACAGCATCTGATCAATGTAGTATGCAGCCAGCAGAGCCACCTGTATCAAAGTCTATGACAGTCCTTATCAGTCCATATCAGTTGTATCATCATGTGAAGAAATATTATTCCTCAGTGTATAGTATCTTCACAATCCTCCATATTCAGTAACCCTGGCGTACTCAGCCTCGGCACTGTCAATCGGCACGTAATATGCTGGCACTGTCTCCATTGGGATTTTCAATCACCAAAAAACTATGATCAATTATGATCACAATTTGGTGGTCACAAAATTCAAAGTTTTGATCACAATTTTTTGTGATTTAAATTGATCACAATTTTCAGACCCAATCCGGGGGAGGGGGGAATCCATGATTGATTGCAAGGTTCCGATTCAGTCGTGCTTCCGTTCACATGAAAACTTTTTCTTTAAGGTTCTACCTCTGATAGCAMTACGTACCGTATCATGGTAGAAGTACTGGTACGTAGTTTGCGGTCGTGGAAAGTCTCATCTGATTTCATTCTCCCMGTGATCTCACCGCGTGAAAGCAACACACGATTAAAAACAACGATGAAAGAGTTGAAGAGATCCCTTTTGAAGAATTCTGAACGAACTACAAGGACTTTAATCAATCGGGGCAAACAACAAAAACAAAATACTATACCGCGATGATAGCAATCAAYAATCTCATGCTAACCAAACAAACTGTTTTGAAGAACAAGGGGATAATGATGAATGTGAATTCATGCAAGAAGTCTCGAAATGAGATAAATCCCAATGATGTATTATGCGGTCGCGGAGGACTGACGAATTCGAACATCGGTAACAAACGATTTCGATCTGTGGTCGCCAAGTACCAGCAAGAGTACCTTCATGCACGGAAGAATGACAAAAAGCTAATTGCTCGAAGAATCATTACTGAAATAAAAGAGAATGATGGACGTTTTCTACAGCGAAGTTCTGATCCGAGTATCTGGTCTGAAATATCAATGAAGAAGGCATTAGAGAAGACATCTCAAGCTTTAAGAGAGGGGCTGGATGTACGGCACAAAACGGTTCGTCCGGAAAAATTAGTCCACAAAATAGATATAGATTCTAACAGGTGGAGAACACCGAAGAAGACGGAAGCTAGAGTAGTTGAAGGAGTTGTTATCGAATCGCCAAGCAAAAACGAAATTGTAAGTGGAGAGGACGTTCCTAATTTTGTACAAGAGTCTGAAACACACGAATTCGATCCTATATTCACGTTCTCCCATGCAATGATATCAGAGCAGAAAGAACATATTCAAGAATCAGAAAGCACGAACATTGAGGCAATCTGACGTCAGGACCACCATTGAGAAAACATGAGTACATAAATTTCTCCTAGGGTTACAGGTTGAATAGATAAAATGAATCGTAATAGAGATTGGTTGTAGTCAAAGATTTGCTTTCGGTCTCTTATTTAAAAGATAACGTGATCTGTCTCGTATCGCCGATTCTAGTTTCCTTCAAGGCATACCATGGATGGAGCACGTCCAAGACCGTTGGCCTGAAGTTCTGGGCAGATCTCAATTTCTTGCTTCTGGTATGCTGTTTTGTACCACTCAGCTGTGCGGCGGATGCCTTCTTCAAACGAAATTGTGGACTTGTATCCTAGGTATTCGTRTGCTTTTGCCACGTCGGCGCAAGTATATGGGACATCACCAGGTTGATCTGGAAGGACCTTRATAATTGCTTTTTTCCCAACGTACTTCTGGACCAAGTCGATAAACTCTTTGAGCGATGTTCCTTCGCCCTTTCCAAGGTTGAACACTTCATACTTGTGACGACGATCAATTGCGCGAATAACGCCGTCGACAATGTCGGAAATGTAGGTGTAATCACGACTAGAGGAACCGTCTCCAAATTGCTGCATTTCTACTCCCCGACTCACACGATCAATGAACTTGAACGGAGCCATGTCTGGGCGTCCTCTCGGTCCATAAACTGTGAAAAAACGAAGTCCCGAAATGTTGAGTTTGTATAGGTGGTGGTACGTGTAGGCAAGAAGCTCGCAAGCCTTTTTGGATGCGGCATATGGACTGACAGGATTATCCACGTTTTCTTCTTCGGAAAAGAAAGTCGATTTCGATCCACCGTACACGGAGGAGGACGACGCGAAGACAAAGTTTTCGACGCSATGCTTGTGCGACAATTCCATAAGCTGTGTGGTACCCTTGATATTAGAATGAATGTAAACGAAGGGGTCTTGAATCGAAGGACGGACACCAGCACGAGCTGCCATGTGACATACCCATTTTGGCTTCTCCGTTTCGAATATTCGCTCCATCAAATCTTGATCGCAGATATCACCACAATAGAATTTAACTCGTCCCTCCTCCGGATAGGACTCTTCCAGAAGTCTGAGATTTGCCTTCTTAATATTGACATCATAGTAATCGTTCAGCTCGTCCACAATGACAACATCATCCCCTCGGGCAAGAAGTGATTCAGCCACATTGCTTCCAATGAATCCCGCACCACCGGTCACGAGAACTTTTTTGTAGCCAATGTGGGGCATCACTGGTGTGTGGGTCGATACCGGCAGATCCGAAGAATTTTCAATTTCGGAAAAAGTCACAGAGCTCCCAGACCTATGCATCGTCTTACTGGTTGCTATGTTGTTGTTGTTCGAGGTCGAAGCCTCAGAACCTGACGTATTCGATAAGCTGTCGTCATCACTCGGCACTAGCACTGGCATGCTTGGAGATTGTTTGAGATTCTTCATACTGGTGCGGCGGGAAAGTGCCTCCTAAACATTTGAGGAACATTTACAAGTTCGTGAGGGCCCATCGATGTTACCGAATTGAGTGTACACATCTTCTTCACGATGATATCTTGTATTGGGACAAAATTCGTATACCTTTCAACATCTTACCTTTGACGCAACTCCGTTTGAAACCTAAGAAGGGGAACGTCTTTGCAGTTTTTAGGCCGTTCCTCGAAGCGAGCAACGACGATTACTTTGTTACGAGTGTTTTAAGCTTGGTCCAAAGCGAATAACTCACAGCGGAATGGCAGTGAGCTCTCGAGTCTGGATATTCAACAAGACGATAGTAGATGCCGAAACTTGAACAGCAGCTCAATATAATTCTATGACAGAGTYGGGATGTCTCCAATGGTAGAGAATCTTTGAGGAACTGGTAGAAAAACTTTCAGAAAGTTTCCGCTTCAAAAAAGAGGAAAAATTTCAAGGCGGGAAGAGCAATGCTTTGATGGCTGACGTTGCGGCTAGTCAAATTAAAAAAGACCTCTCATAGTATTATTTACTGTACAGTAAGTACATCACTGTATTTAATGTAACATCATCATTGTTCTCAGAACGCATCGGTACCGTACGTAACTAACTAGTGTACCTCCTCAGGTAGCACGGTGAGTTATGATACAAGTTTCGTATCGTACCGTAAGGTACGTACTACCGTACGATACAATCAAAATTTTACTGCTTCGGCTCCCGGC